>BSBK01006659.1:0-290831 GCA_027943335.1 Chamaecyparis obtusa | reverse complement strand
ACAGGTTTCGGGTACCCGAAAATATCAGGTACCCGATTACAATTGTCATTTGGTGTCAGGTTTGCCTAGGTGTATTGACACCTAGGACTACTAAAATGTCAACATACATTTTCATGCACTTTTAGATGATTGAAAAAGTGGAATTTTTTACATCGCCACTTTTTGGCCCCTCATGATCTTGCACATACCCTAATATGCAGTTAGATTTTACATTTTAGGGTGGAATTTAATCAAAATTTGTGTTTGAAATTTGAAATTATTCAATTAGAAGTGTTTAGACAACATTTACAGATTGAATTGCATTTTATATGAAGTTAAGATGTTTTTTTAGGGTTTTTAACAGTAGGGCTTGAAATCTTTTGGATAATCTGTAGGTAGTCATTTTGTTAACCATGCTTTTTGAGATGGCTTGGAACATGGTCTTGGGTTCTGCTAACTGGTGCAAAATTAAGGAAGCCAAGTACCTTGATGGAGGATGTTTCTGTAAGCTCTTTATGGAACAAGGACACCTAAGAGGATCCAAAATTTGGAACAATATTCTTAAGAACAGAAGTAGCCTAGAAAAAGGGACCTTTTGGCAATTGGGCAATGACAGGGACATCAGGTTTTGGGAGGACCCATGGCTACTAGATGGTATTCTAGCCTCCACTCACTTTTCCCAATTAAGAAACATCCTTACTCATGGGGTTGGCATCCTAGTCTCCAACTTCATAACCAATGGTAGATGGATTGATATCATCCCTTTCCTAAGGGATATACTGGATCTTCTCAAACTGGCTACCAATATCAATAAATTAATCCACTCTATCCACATACCCCTACTCGACAAGCCTGATAGGCTCTTTTGGTGACACACCCAAAATGGTGGTTTCACTATCAAATAAGCTTATAACCAACTGATCACAGAAATTGCTAACACTACTAGCTCGAAGAAAGTGTGGTAGGCCCAACTGATCCCCAAGGTCAACTTCTTCTAGTGGACCATGCTCCATGGTAAAATTCTTACTCTTGACAACCTCACTAAATGGGGTTTCAGTCTGGCTAATAGGTGATGCTTATGTAAAAAGGAGGAGGAAAGCATAAATCACCTATTCATTCACTGTGATTTTTCTACTGAGGTCTGGTAGCAGATTCTAACCTGTCTCTACATTTGGTGGGCTCCTAATAAGGACATCCATGACTAGTTCCACAACCAGCTCTCTCCTTCCCACCACCCAATGATAAAGCTCCTCTGGAATCAGGCCATGCCCATTTTTTGATGGTCCCTCTAGAAGGAACACAATAATAGGATTTTCAGGGACACTGAACTTAATGGCATGATGGTGTTCCAGCTCGGTCTCAAATTACTACAGGAAAGCTTACTTGTCTCCCACTAGAAGACCCCAAGTCTCCCCCCTTCTAACTAGGACCACAAAATTGCCATGAATTGGGGTATTGATAAGGGATTTTCCAAAATTAATAACAACAAGCTTGCAACACAAAAAGCCACTATTTGGACTCCCCCTCGGGCTACATGGCACAAACTCAATTTTGATGGCTCGGTCTGCAATGATCTCCAAGTTGGTTGTAGTGTCATACGTGATCACAAGGGCTGTTTGGTGGCTGCCCATGCTGGGCCCCTACATAACCATACTATTAATCAGGCTGAGGGTATGGCTCTCCTTTGGGGATTGAGTTTTTCTATAACCATGGGATGCACCAACATTGCTATCAAAGGAGACTCCAAAATCATAATTGATACTACCAATGGAATTTGTAATGTTGGCTGGAAAGTTGACAATATTTTAAGTGATATCTATGGCATAATGGAACACACTCATAGGGTTACAATCATGCACATCTACAGAGAAGGCAACTTTGTCGCTGATGCCATGGCTTCTACTGGTCTGCATCTCAATGGGCTTTGATGTTGGAGAGCTGCCAGTTAGCTTCCCTAGATTACTCAAGACCTTCTTAACCAAGAAATGAGAGATGGAGAATTTGAAATCCGTGATGTTTAAAAAAGGGAGCTTGAGTTGGGCACCTAGTGGTGGGGCCAGGCGCCAGCACATTTTTGCGACATCTACCTCCACCCCTTTTTCTTGCCACATGGCTTGCTGTGGTGGATCTTTAAATGGTGAAAGGGGTCTGAAATGGCACATTGGCACGAGACTTCCCTTTAAAGGCCATCATTACTTTAAATGGGCTTTGAATAAAAATCAATTTACAGAGGATGTTAAGAGATATGAAGCGGATTTAACTGATGACAATTATGCGTTAACATGCCATTCCCATGTGTTAACCTCAATGGGCTCCATGGTAAGGCATCACGAGACCCAAGATAATCAAAGCCCTAATTACTACTTGTAGCCTGACAAGACTTCAAATCCTTTGTTTGGCTTTTTTTTCAGTATTTCCACCTACTGTCCTATGAAAAATTGGAGAGCTATCTAGTGAGAGTGATCCTACCTCTGGTTTTCCTCTAGTTATTAGGTTTTTTAGTAGCTGGCATTGAGAGAAGATGCGAGGTGAGAGAAAAAGGTTGGAGCCTAACAGGATTGAGGAGGAATTCTCTTCTGACCCCATGATCATGTATTTTTGCAAGGAGGGAGGTATCTTGCCTTATATGGAAATCCTCAAAGGACATGATGAGATGATTTCCAAGTAGGTTTCTAAAACCTAGAATGAAAGGAAGGTTACCATTAATGGTATCACCTTTCAAATTAATGAAGAGGTCATTGGCCAAGCCACGAGGATGCCAACCACTGGTAGGAAATGGAATAAAATGGCCAAAACCTAGGCGAAAATGGAGTTTGTGCAATTCTTCAAGGATGAGGCTACCTCAAGTCCTATAAATGGTGGCTACAGCATCTCCAAGCTCCCAGAGTTATGTCCGAAGATGTGCAAGCTGGTGATGAAATATTTCACCTTGGAGGGCCGCTTTGGTACATTTTTCAACTACCATCTCCCCTTTCTGAACCATTTTAGGTATAAATGGTTCATTTCATTCCCCTTTCTCCTCTTGCATTATTTGGAGGCCAATGTGAAGGCTGTGAATGAGGCCATCTCCCTTGGGAAAAATCCTGTCTATCTCCATCAGGGTCTTATTCTCTGTTTGTACAATTTCCACTGTGCCCTCTGCCCCCCACCTCCTCTGTAGATTACCCTTGCTACCTAGCAACCCGTGTCACTGACGGTTTCTCTCAATTAGGGCTTCCCACTCCTCCTTAGTCAAAAGGTTGTACGACCCCTGTTTCAAGCCCCAAGTCTTCAAAAACCCAACCCACCCCAAGTCCTCAGAAGCACACCCTTAACCTTGATGTTGGCTCTCAGCCCCCTTCCAAGAAGCAAAAGAAGATTATCATTAATCTGGACTGCCGTCAAATTACTGAGCCCCAACCCACCTCTACCTTTTGGTCTTCTCGCATTGCAAAAGAGAAAGGGAAAAGAGCTACCAGAGAGCTCATGAACTAGGAGGAGGCCTCTACCCAGGAGGATGCCTCTGTGGGCTCTCCCAGTAAAGAGGGCTCAGACAATGAAACTGATAAGGTGGAAATCAAGCCGTATGAAGACATCCACACTATGGTGGCTGAGGAGGAGATGACGGGAAAATATCCCATTGCTGATAAAGAGCATACTAGCAGCAGCCTAATGGGGAGAATCAAGTACCAATTTGCCTCTATGGAAATACAGTGACTAAGCTAACCCGGGACCTAGATGCTACTAACAAGCATCAGATAGATGTTAGTAAGTTTGTGCTTAAGGTGATGCATGCGTCTACTACCACGCTCTGCCTTCTCAATGAGAAGACTTTGGAGGGCAAGGATGTTGTCCAAGGAAACCAGGAACTTTTCAAATTCCTGAATGAAGAGTGGGCTGACCTTCTATTGTCTAAGCGCTTATGGGACAGAAAGTGACTCTGTGGTTGGGCGTGTACAGGAGGGTAGAGACTGTTGATGACTCCTCACCTTACTTTTGGATGGGCTCTGTTTACTTACCTATGCCTAAAACTTTGAATTTTGCTTATAGCCCTGCATGGCACCTTTTCTAGTTTAAGTTGGACTATTTCAAAACTATTTCATGGATGTGTGATACTATGTGGCTATGGTGGTTTACTTTTTGTTTCTTTTATGTTTGTGATCATGGTAGACTTATGTGCTTTAATGCTGCTCTCTATCTTGAATTAATTTTCTGTTAATTCACTTAGTCAGCTCCTCTTGTTCCATGAGTCAGCACCCTTTTGCTGCTGGTATTTTCAAAAACCATGCTTTTTACATGAACATGAAATGAAGATTTTTAATGCCCTCCATTGACTTGATTTAACATGTGGCACATAAAATTTCTTAGAGTATTTTTTTAATTTAACATGTGAAGATAAAAATATAATCCAGTTGTCCGAAAAAATTCGAACAATGGATCGATATAGTATTTTGGAAGGATTTCGGCGATTTGAAAAAAAAGCTTCGATGGCCGATGGCTTTGAATCGATTCTGTTACTTGAATACAATCAATTTTAGAAACCGTTTGCATTTAAATTCACAACAAAGACTTCTTGTATATGTTAATAAATTATTATATATTATAAATTAAAATATATATATATATATATATATATATATATATATATATATATATATATATATATATATATATATATATATATATATATATATATATATATATATATATATATATATATATATATATATATATATATTCTATCTAGGATTCAGCAATTCTATAACTATAATCAACTAGACTCCAAATATTGTAGCTTGCTTCTTGAAAGATGAGGAAATCATTACAAATCTGAAATAAATATATAAATAGAAGTGTTTGAATGATCATCTATGTAAATCATGTTTAATCATTTATGTTAAAAACTAATTCAAAATTATTATTCTAATTTCTACTTAAATTTAAGTAGTTAAAGTGTTTTATGCATATTTTAAACGATAGGAAAATGATAAAATAGAATCGCTTAAAAATGAAAATAAACATTGGATAAAAGGGGTACTTGAAATAAGCAACAAGTGTTTATTGGGGAAAACAAAACATGGCTCCACAAATTGTTTTCCCTCCTTTAACATAACTGCTCAAAAAATAAGTAATGAAATTTCATAATTTAGCTTAGCAGCTGCATAAGACCTACCCTAAGTCTATAGTAGCAAAAATGGGTTGCAGAATATAAGTTTTTTTTAATTTTTCATTTTTTTGAGAAAAATAGAATTTAATTTTTTTTTAAAATAATATTTAAAAAAAAACAAATTTAAAGACATTTTCATAGGACAATTTGAAGGAACACCATAACTTTAAGTTCAAGAAATTCTAGCTAATTGTTTCAATATTGATTTCTAAAATAGTAATCATTTTATTTTTATTTTATTTTTATAAATAGATACAATGTCACTTGATGAACACAAAAACAATCAATACTATGCAGAAAATGGGGTGGGCCATTTTTTTCCCAAATCTTTACAAGTTATACAAATAGCTCATTGGATGGTTCATTTTTTTCTTGTTTCTTCTATATAAATTTATTTATTTTTATTGAGAGTTACTTTGTTGAACTTGTTGTGTTTTCAGATAGACTAGAATGTATTTAGCTTCCTATATTTTCACTTATAAAATTTGTAGGGTGAAATGTGTTTAGTGTAATAGTTATGGGCAAATTCTATACATCATCCAAAATGCATCATTTATTATAAATATTAATTCATTAAAAATTTAAAGCTAAAGATTAATTAATTTAAAGCTTGCAGATTTCATCTGGTTTTGAGGACCACTCTTCTGAAACGGTTGGCCATGAGAAGCTTTCTGTAATTAGAGGAGTTCCTTTGAAAGGAGAGGCTGTAGAGTCATTTAGGGCTCATCTTGACTGTTTCAGGTTGGTTTCTGGTTTTGTTTATGGGCTCTGGAATAGCCATTAGTTTGTCAGCTGTTTATTTGGGAATGGCTATTTAAGGCTAACTCTTTAATTGTTCTATTTTTAGATGGGAATTTGTTTTACAGATGTAATTAAGTGGTAATTAATTAATGTGAAGTGAGTCAGGGAAGTGGGTGTATGATTCGACTCCGAGATTTCTGCCATGGAATGGAGCTGGAGATCCATATGCTAGTCAATGTGATGGGCGCCATTAAGTGTTTCAGGAAATGCAGTGGGTGAATGGGCTGATATACTGGCTTCTCATGGAGGAAATTGGACTGTAAGATTTTTAACAATCTAATGCTTTGAAGATCTGTGTATTAGAAGATGTTATATGCCAGTGAAATTTGTTTATGAATCTTGATGGTGTTTCAGGTTAGGGAAGAATTGAAATGGGTATGGAGGACTAGTGATAAGTGTCCCTTGGTACCAGTAGATAGAGATGATTTTTGCAGGTACTCTTTAATCTAGATCTTGGTTATGGTTCTCCATTAATGGTGTAAGATTCTTCTGAGTTTTAACTAATATGCTTTTGGTACATTTCATGAAGGTTGGTGGGAGCGTATGGGAATGTTCTGGTTGTGGGAGACTCCATTAATCACCTCTTACAGTGGTCGCTCATAAACAATCTGTTGAAGAACAGAAGTGACCCTAATGTGGTAATTGATTCTTCTAATTGCAGAACTTGTCCAAGCTTTGAGGTTTGCAGTGACATGGCAGGGCTAGGAAGGAAGGGATTCAAAGTTGGGTTTGTGAGGAATGACAGGATTTCTACCATCTCCAATTTCAGCAGTGACACATTGAACAACTTTTTAGAATGGCCATGGCTTCATCTCCTCAGAGAGTGGGACATCCACATCTTACTGCTGAACAGGGGAGCACATTTTGAATCAGATGAGATCTTCTCTGACTCTCTTCACATAACATTTTCTTTGCTTCGCTCTCTCTATCCTAATCTCCTTGTACTGTTCCGCAACACCCCACCTGGTACTCTTTCTATTTGACATCAGTAGATTTTCAGTCCATAATAATGTGTGCATTGATTTTCAGAGTTCATATTGTTTTTGGGTTTTGATTAATGTTTTGAATTACAATTTATGATCTGATTGATTTCTTGCTTTCTGATGATAGATCATAAAATCTGATTCAAAACATTAATACAAAAATTCATCCAATAAAAAAAAATAAAAATATTAATCTACTATCAAGTTCAATTTTGTAGAACAATCACTTTTGTATTGGGATAATGTGCTTCCTATGAAACTTCCACTGATTCTGTGTAATTGTTATCAGGACATGAAAACTGTACCAGTTACAGGGGACCCATATCAGAACGGCAAGTGATTAAGAAAGAAGATAAGCTCCACTGGTCTGAATTTGAGAGGCAAAATGCTTTGGCAAAGAAGATTGTAGAGGAATATGAGTACATTTATATGGACATAAATGTGATGTTGAGCAAGAGACCTGATGGCCATATCAACGAGAAGGATTGCTTACATTATTGCATTCCAGGCCCTTTGGACTCTGTAGTAGAATTGTTTTACAATATCTTGAAACTCCTGCGGGCAAGAAGAAGAACACATTTAGATACAAAATCTTAGAATAGCATTACAATTCTTTCATTTTTTTTCCTGTTATTATGAAATTTTGCAGTCAGGAAATGATATTTTTTTGGTATTTGATTAATAGACTCTGTGGAAGTATTTTCTTATTAGATCAAGTTTAGTGGGCCAATGGTATATCTATTATTTAAAAATAATAGTCTAATTGTGCATATTTTTCACTGTTGAAAACAACTAGTTTGTTCAATTGTACCCACAAAGGAAAACATGATGGGTTTTATTGAAATGATTGCATAATCACAGTGGAATATGGTGCAAGTATCCATCATGGCTGCAATCACCATATATCTCATTAGAATCAAGAAAGATGACAAATATATAAGTGCACTAAGTGCTATCGAAGAACAGAATCATTTGTAAACTATGTAGGTTTTGAATTCCTAAACTATGGGGGTATCATAAGTCAATCAGGCATGCGAGTCCTCCAAACGAGACATGGATGTAGGAGAATTGAAGTTTTAATTAAATTTTAAATGAAGTATTTAAACATAGGAGTATGTGGATTCATGTAAATAGTTGTTATTTAGTTAGTATGTTTTTACGAGATTATATTTTCTATGAACATTTGATTGTGAACCTTAATCTTATCATTTCACAAGATAATTTTTGTTAGAATATATTTGTAGAGATGTAACTTTCCTTATTCAAATATGGTAATTTATTAATTTTATTATTTTTTTAGTAATTTAAAGATTTATTTTAGATGTTGTATTATTTATATAAGTTAAGATTATTAGATATTTTTTTAAAATACAATTGTGTATATTAAAAGTTGTAGTTTAATTGATTGAACATAATTTTAAAAGATGATGGTGTGTTTAAGGGATGAGTGGGGAAACATAAAATAGACACTATGAAATCCTTGACTTGATTGAAGAAACACTATGTTAAATGGCAAAAAATTTAGATTTGATATAAAATCCTTAACAAGGAAAGCAAAATAATTACACGTTTCATTTTTTTAAAAAGATTACATAAGTGTAATAAAGATTACTTAAGTGTAATAAAAGATTACATAAATAAATAAAATTGTGTGCAAATTTTAAATCACTATAAAAGTTAAGACCACAATGTCTACAAAATGAGAGGAATCAAATTTTAATATTGTATCAAATTATATATTATCATATGATTTAAAATATTATGTTTTTATGATGAATAGTGCTATACATTTTCATATGATAAAAATAAAAAAAATATAGTATATTATTCACATAAAAGGCATGTGGAGATGGATCACACAATAAGTTCAAGGCTAAAAATAGAAACAACAAAAATGATCACATTGCTAAGAAATTAAGGCTATATAATGGGTAAGAGAAGGGTGAATCCCATTGACGACATTGTAGAGCATAGAGAACACCAATTATCAAGAAGAATCCTACATTGCACAACAACTAAGAAAACCTTCAAATCAAGAAGAATCAGTTGTACTGAGCAACAATCATCACAAGAAGTAGAACAACAAAGATAGGAAGAAAACAATACATATCAAGGAGACAACTAATCAAAAGGGAATGTTTCCATCATGGAGAGTTCTCCATGTCTCAACAACAACCCATTCAAGAGCTTGAGATCAATCCCAATGATGAAGAAACACCAATGACAATTGCACATTTCTTAAATTTGTCAGAAAAAAGTGAAATAGATTCACATGAATATGAGTGGGGTACATATTCTGATGCAACAATGGACATTAAAGTAGATGTGATTCACAAGTATGCATATCAACAACAAGAGGGTCAAAGCTCAAACACTAGGTCTTTCAGATTAGGTCCTCGTTATACTAGGAAGGACTATAGTGATGACACTTAGATTCTTAACAGTCTAAATAATCCTTCAAAGAGTAACTTCACATAACTCATCTTGATGGTTGGTAGTTTCGATAATAACGCAATCATGTCCCTTGAGCCTATTGAAAATAATCCTAATGACTCCTTATCCTTACCACATCTTGAGCTTAGTGAATGGAACTAAGATGAACCCATAGACCTGGTTACTTTTTCTAATGACTATGCTATAGCCTGTTACCTGAATTATATAAAACCTCTCAATTCTTCCATCAATGAATCTAGTATGACTATGACAATGGAAGATATCAAGTTTCTTAGTCTAAAGAAGAAAATAAAAATAAAAAGATATTTGATGGTGAAAACCACTTAGTGGAAGTGTTAGATCAAAAAATAGTAAAAAGAAAATATGTATCTGAAGGTGAAAACCTCTCTAAAGCACCCGAAGATGGGAAACTTGATATTCTTTCTGACCACTTTCAAGAAAGGTCATCAGTGCTAATTGAGCCTACACAACCAATTAACTTTGGAACAAAGGAAGCTTCTCAATTGGTACACATTTCTCAATCCTTGTCAGAAGAAGAGAAACAACAATTCACTGAATTCTTTATGGAAAAGAAAATAAACTTTGTATGGTCTTATTTAGATATGCCGCCCATGGCATCATTTATCTATAGCCCCTTGGGTTAAACCAATGAAACAAAAGTTAAGGAAGATGCATCCACATGTGGCCTTGCTAGTCAAGGAAGAAGCGGAAAAACTCTTGAAAGTTGGTTTTATTAGAGCAATAAACTATGTTGAATGAATTTCTAACATCATCATAGTATCAAAACCTGACAAATCCATCAGAGTGTGCACAAATTTCTAGGATCTCAACAGAGCTTTCCCTAAAGATGGCTTCCCACTTCTGAATATTGATATGATTGTTGATCTTACCACTTGCTATGAAATGTACTCACTTATGGATGGCCTCTTAGGCTACAATCATATTAAAATAGCAGTCGAGGACCAAGAAAAGATAATATTCATGTGTGCTTAGGGCACCTTCTATTGAAACATAATGCCATTTGGACTTAAAAATGCTGATGCAACTTACCAACGAGCAATGAACACCATATTTCATGACATGATGCACAAGAATATGGAGGATTATGTGGATGATACATTAGTAAAATTAGTTAACATGATGATTCATCTAACAGACTTGGCAAGGATATTTGACAAAATGCAACAATTTAGACTAAGACAAAATTTAAAATAATATACCTTCAGAGTGACCTCCAGGAAACTCTTAGGCTTTAAATTGTCCCAGCTAAAGGGATTGAATTTGATCCAGCAAAGGTGAAATAAATTATGGAAATACAAACTCCCAAGAATATTAGTCAAATAAGGACATTACAAGGCAAGCTTCAATCAATAAGATTGTTCATTTCTCAACTAGCATATAAAGATAAACCATTCACGAAGACATTACACAAAGAGTCACATTTAAGTGGGATGAGACCTGTGATAAGAAATTCAATCAAATTAAAGAGTATTTAGAAAATCTACCAATATTGATGGCTCCTATTCATGGAAAACCTGTATTGTTATATATATCTCCAACAGTGACATCATTGGGAGCTTTATTAACACAACAAGATGAAGCAGGGAAATAAAGAAAAATCTATTATATTAGGAGAACATTAGTATCATATGAGATCAATTATAGTACCATTGAGAAAACATGCTTGGTCATAGTCTTTTCTTCACAAAATATTAGCCATTATATGTTGTCTTATTCAATGAAGCTTATAGAAAAAATTAATCCATTAAAATACTCTTTGAGAAAAGCAACATTGACCAATAGGTTGGATAAGTGGGTGGTGATATTAAGTGAATTTGATATTGAGTACATAGACAAATGACTATTAAGGGACATGTAATAACTGATCAATTGGATGAGTCACTGCTTCAAGATGATAAACTGCTGAATATAGAGTTTTCAGATGAAGAAATCTTGCACTTAATAAAGTACCCATGAAAAATGTTCTTTGATGGTTCATTCACCGAATAGGGGTCAAGAGCTAAAATTTATAACACCTTAGGGGTACACAATCCCTAAAGCATACAAGTTTATATTTCCATGTACCAACAACATCAAAGAGTATGAAGCTTTGGTGAATGGGCTAAAAATGGTGATTGAATGGAAGATTGGGGAGCTCAATATCTATGGTGAATCTTAGCTAATTATAAATCAAATCAATGATGATTATCAGACTAAAGATGAAAAACTCATGCCTTCCAAAAACATGATTGATAATTTGAATAAGTACTTTGTCTTCATTACCTTTCAACAAATTTTGAGGAAAGAGAAAAAAGTGGTAGATGCAATGACTACCTTAGCCTTGGTGCTCCAAATGAAAGAACAACAAATCTGCTATGAATTCCTGGTGGAATAATTGCCCTATCTCATCTATGACTCCCCTAAATCACGCATAATATGCCAAATCATATGTCATGATTTATCCATATATAGCCGATCAATATACTCCTATCTAAAATACTAGATTTTCCTCGATAACTTGTCTAGAAATGAGAAAAGAAGCCTAATCCATCATGCATCACATTATTTAATCATATCTAATGATCGGTATATGCGTGCTCTCGATGCTACTCTACTTCTAGGTGTTTAGAAAGTGAAGAGTCTAAGCGTGCATTACAAGATATCCACAAGGGTATATGTGGAGCTTATTTAAATGGTCTCACATTAGCCAAGGAACTCTTAATGGTTGGATACTACTGGCCTACCATGGAGAAAGATGCAATCCAAATTTTTAAGTCATGCAAGAAGTGCCAGCTTCACAAAAATCTCATACATGCTCCACCAAGGGAGTTGCTACCATTCATAACACATTGGCCTTTTCAGTAGTGGGGCTTTGATCTTATCAAACAAATATATCCATCATCTTCTAACGAACACAAATTCATCATAACAACCACATAATATTTCACAAAGTGAGTTGAACCCATCCCTTTGATCAAGGCAGATGGTAAACATGTATGTATGTTTATCCTCAACTATATCATTTGTAGATATGGTATCCCCTCTTCTATCATAACAGATAATGGAGGCAATTCAAGAATTAGGATATGGATGAATTATGTGAAAAGTTCCACATCAAGCAACATTGTTCATCAATCTACTACCTGTAAGGGAATGGACAAGCTAAAGCTTCAAACAAGAATATCTTGCATAGATCAATCCAAAAATAAGGGAAGATTGTCATCTGCAGTTGAGCCCATCATTGTGGGCCTATAGGACTAGTATCAAAATGTCAACAATGGCAATGCCTTCTACTCTTGTCTATGGATCAAAGGTAGTCTTAGCTATAGAGGTTGAAATCCCATCTCTAAGAGTATCATTTAGAGGGCTTGTAACAGATGAAGAATATAAAATATCAAGAGCTCAAGAGCTACAATTGTTAGATGAGTGCAGAGAAGAGGTATTTGATCATTTGAGAGTCTATCAGAAGATGATGTCTAGAGGGTACAACAAGAAAGTAAAACATAGATAATTTCAAGTGGGGGATCTTGTGTTACGAGAGAATCCAAAAACACAATCAGGTAGAGAACAAAAGGAAAGATTTGAACCCAATTGGTTGGGACCTTTCGTCATCAGAGTAGCTTATGGTTTTGACACATATCAATTCTCAACACCAGAAGGAGATCTTCTCCTTGATCCCATCAATACAATACACTTGAAGAAATTCTACACCTAACATCCTAAGTTTAGAAGTTTGAATAACAATAAAGTTCTTGAGAAAATTCAAAAATAGGAAAAAAAGTTCTTGAAGAAATCCAAAAGCATCAGAAAAAGTTCCTGAAATAATCCAAAAATAGTGAAATACCTCTTCGACAATGAGTCATTGTTACAAATTGGTGTGAACGCTTAAAAAAACCAAATACAGTGAAACACGCTCAGGTTTTGTGGTATTTGGGAAGCTACGAGCCTCTGTCAAGCCATTTTCAATGCTGGAAATGAGCTTGGTTGCAACCAAACAAAAAACATATAGTTTTTCATAACCTACATGGGCTAGTTCTTCGAAAACTACACGGTTATGAAGAACTATTTGTTTTTTTAAATTAAAGAAATTAGGCTTGGTTTCCCTGAGTCATGTGATTTCAAATTTTAAATTACGCGATTGAATTATGTGAAATTTTGTATTTTTTTCATCATGTGGCCACTTTTTTAACCAACAACTTGGTGCTTTTATTACCCATATGCATCAGTTGATTCTCCATGCTTTATTTTGGGGGATGATGCTCATTTGGATGATTTCTTATCATTGCATCTAAAAGTGGTCAGCCCCTTTGATCTAGTGATGACTTGATATTTTATTTCAAATTACCTCTTGAACTAGTTCAATTAGCATCCACAGTAAGAGTTGGAATGAGAGTCGGCTATGGAAAAGCCCTAGATTTGTTATACAGCTTCGAACTTAGGGAGTCCACATACAGAAATGAAGGACAACCCACCTCGGATGCCCTTGGTGTATAGGTTTTTCGATCTTACATCTTGTATACATGTTGGTTTGCTTGGTCCTATCCCTTTGCATAAAAAACCTTTGATTCCTCCATCAGGGATGCATATGATTACGACAACTTTAATACAGAAACTATTTCTTTTCTCTATCTCCCCCAGTGGAATGACATTTTCCCTAGAGGAAATGGAACTAGGCAAAGTGGAAGCCTTCTTTGCCATTTGCTTTTCTTTCTAATCATGACTAATTGTGATTCCTCCTACTCAAAACTGGAGGAAGGCCAAATTTTAATGATAGGGTTTTTACCAATTCACATAATCACAATATTCCTACAAAACTTTTTTTCCACTTTTCTAATATTATAAATATTATAATAATTTATTAAAAATTATTATAAATAATATATAGTATTTTATTTTATAATATAAATATATATTAAATATTATTTAGATATTTTAAAATCTAATTTTTAAAATATCTTAATATCAAAATAGTTTTTATTTTCTTATATGAATTTATAAACTTATTTGAAATTTAATTTTTATATTTTTAAGAAGATTGTCTTAGATATGAATGTAAAAGCTTGTTATAATTAAAACGTGATACTAATTATTAATAATTATTAAAAGATTATTAAATCAATATTAATATTAGTATTATATATAATTAATTTATATTAGTTAAGAATATATTCTAAATAATCCATATGAATTTTAAAAATTGTCTAGTTAAAGGAAGGACAAACATAGATTAGAAGCCAGAGCGTAAGGGAAATAGTGTGGAAGATAAAAGGGGCTTGTGGGGCGAAAGAGGAGAAGACTCATAGAGCTGCGTGGGAAAAAAGTTAAGAGAATTGAAGAAGCTTGCAGCACGAGATCAGAGGAGAGGTCATATGAAAGCGATGAATTGTAACTTGTTTGTATATAGATTGGTTATTGTCTGATTCAGGGCAGAGTATTGCATATTTAAAATTGAGAATGTTTACAAAGTGTGAGTGGAGCAACAGACAGTTTCATAGAAGAGATTGACCTATATAAGTTTGAATGTCAATATTGAATTAATAATATCGGTTTTCATTGTGTTTCCAATAACGTTTGGTTGTGAGATTGGTGAGTTTGAAAGGCCATAAAATAAAACATTTTGATGCAGATTTAATGTATGATAATGTTGTTGCAGAGAGCTTTCGCCTATGCTTTGTCGTTTCTATTTGAGTTTGAAGTTTATAGGCAAGAGGTTTATTCTATTGCATCACCAAGTAACCTCTATAGACTGTTTTAGGGGGAGAACAACAATAACAATTGTGCTTATGTTCCAATTAGTTTTCTCCGTGCTCATCTAATTTTTCAATTAATAATTTTAAAGAAATCAAAAAATGATAATTGAAAATCTATCAATAGATATATCATGTACTAATAGTTGTCTATTTGTATTCCAAGTAGTGAGTTTTCCATTGGGACATTTGTGCATAAGTGTTAGTAATTTTTGAATGACTACTCTGATATTTGTGCATAAATATTGACAATTTTTGAGGTGGTTGTAGTGCACGATGATTGGAGCATCCTTATATAAGCATCGGGCGACACTTTGAAATGACCATTTTTTTACTCTTAAAGTGTATGTTGTAACTTCACGGAAGGCATAACAATAGCTATAAGCACTTAAGTCACATATAGAGACAATAAAAAAAAATCATCCACAAAATCAGCCACTACTACTACGCTTTCATTTATTTAAATTTACAAGTCTAAATTTTGGCAACTTCGAGACAATTTTAAGATTCCATCCTAAATATGCATTAACATTAGCATTTAAGGGAAAGGCTTAACAATGTTGGATTTTTGTGGAGAGGGCATTAACTTTACATTGTGTGCATTAACTGTCTATTTTATCATTGTGTTGTCTTTAATAAGGTAGACATTTTATGCTATTAGGGGTGAAACTTGAATCACAACCACCCTATGCACCTTAGCCATCCTGTACATAAAAACTAGTCCTTAAATCTAAATAGTTTGTTAAAATCGCAACCTTCAAAAATAGAAAATAAAATTTCTTTTTTAAATGTGCTAAGCAAAACATGCAAATGATAAAAGAAAAGTAGACTAAATATGGATCATTTAACTAATCAACGCAAATCTTAAATTTTGATAAATTTTTTAAAAGTGAGGACTTTTGTGCTAGTGGGAGTCGGTCCTGGAATGTGGAAAAAGTTGTGGTTGTATTTTTTTCATTTTATGGTTGAATTTGAGTGAAAATCAAGTTTTTAAAATTGAAATTAATCAAATATATAGTTAGAAGATTGTGGATGACATTTACATTTTAGGGTAGAATTTAAGAAAAAATTGTGTGACTTTGGTCTTGTAAACATGTGTCAAAGATCTCATAATATATGGGATGACCTCTTCTTCAATATAAGTGCCTCCAGAATTTTTGATTCCTGTAACAACTTCTGAGACCCTCTAAACATAAGCTCTGAAATTTTCATCTTCTCGCATTTTTATATTTTCCATCTTTGTCTTCCACTTTTCTAACTTTGCCTGCTTGGTGTACTTATCTCCTTTATAAAGTGCTTCCAATATTTCCCAATTTTTATGGGTTGAATCAAGGTCCTTGACTTATGTAAATGCTTTTTCAGATAGTGCACTTATCAAAACTTCCCTTGCAACCATATTACAAGAAAATATCTTCTTTTCATTATTAGTAGCATCAGGCAAATCACTTTTTGCAACAATCTTTTCCTTATTCTTTGTAATCATCCAATAATCAATTATTAGGCATAACAAATGTGTCCTTATCTTGTTCTTCCAACTATCAAAATTTTAAGTATCAATTTTCTTATACCAATTTTTAGATACAACTAAGAGGGGGTCATGAATCAGTTGTATGTCCTTAATATTAAATTTACCTTTTCATATCAAAACATTAAATGCAAATCTAAAACCTCTAAAGTAACACAAATCAGGACACCAAGAATTTTTGTCGATGAAACCCTGTTAATGGAAAAACCCTGGTGGGGTTGAAACCCATAATATAATGCACTAGTAATTAAGTATCTCATTTATAAGATCTTTCCCTATTAGGAGCAGATAAATACAACCAGTAAAAAGTCCTTATTAAAGAACAAACTCTTTTCTTTGAATGAGCAACCTTGTTAGGAGTTGATAAGATGAGCTTTTCTTTGCTCAGAGAAACTTTCCCAATGTGAAGGTTAAATCCACCTTCTAAATGTTAAACCCACCTTCTACAAGCACTATCCAAATGTAAGTATATAAATATACTGATAACTAATAATGAACTGACTAACAACAACTCCTTTTCTAAAATAGTTCCAATGAAGTACACTAACCACAATGCCTTCTCTACATCCAACAACCCTCACATCCACACCCTCTCATCAACACTCCACATCACTTGTTTGACTCCTTTATACAAGATACAAATGATTTATTAGGTCAGCAACAAATTGGACTTTCCTAATAAAAAATATTACATAAACTCTTGTCAAGATACACATGGGATCTTGGACAAGAAAATAACAATCATTAGTCATCCAAAAAACTTCATAATCCATAAATTATCTTTGTACAAGGTATAACATGGACACATCCCATAGGTCGGCACCAAATATGACCTCCCAAGGTTACATGCCACAGTTGGCATCACCAAGAGTGCGTTGATCAAGGAATAAGGGAAATTATTCCTTAATTATTCTTCTATCATATCCTGAACATGAATAACATATATCCATCTCACATCCAAGTAAACATATAAATTCAGAGACTAACTCTGCCACAAACCTCTATTTTTGTTCCTGCGACTAGTCTATACCAAAACTATTGTAACTTAATCCCGTGATTAAATTATTGCTTGCAATCTTAGATACAAGATCTAAAATCCTTCTAAAACATACATCCAAGCTCCTAGAGTCATACATATCATACATAGCCCGTACAGCCATGATGATTCTTCTTATTTGTGTCTCAACCATTTTTACTGTAACAACATATACAAACAATCTTCTGAAACATATGTCGACATCAATGATAACACATGTCAAGGAATAATTCCTACATTGTAATGGTTCATAATGGATCCTAATGGGTCCTAAGAGGTGTTAGGACCCATTATGAAACATTAGGACACATTATAACCATAAAATATGTTGTAAGGGGTTATAATGTGTTATAAGTGGTCCTATGACCCCTTAAGACACACTATATGCTTCTAATGTGTCCTAATGCATTGCAATGGGTTTTAATGGGTCATAATGGGTCCTTAGACCCTTTACAACCCATTAGGACCCCTTATGACCTATTATAACACATTAGGACTCATTGGAACCGTAAAGTGTGTCCTAAGGGGTCCTAAGACCCCTTAGAACACATTACAAACCCTTAGGACACACTTTATGGTAATAATGTGTCTTAATGGGCCATAAGATATCCTAATCAGCCCTAAGGCGTGTTAAGACCCATTACAACACATAGGACACATTAGAACCATAAAATGTGTCATAAGGGGTCATAATGTGTTATAACTAGTCATAGGATCCCTTAGGACACACTTTATGGTTCTAATGTGTCCTAATATGTCATAACATGTCTTAGACCCATTAGGATGCCTTACAACCCATTATGACACATTATGACACATTAGAACCATAAAGTGTGTTCTAAAGGGTCATAAGACCCCTTAGAACACATTACGACCCCATAAGACACACTTTATGGTTCTAATATGTTATAATGGGTTGTAATAGGTTGTAAGGGGTCCTAATTGGTCTTAAGAGGACTTAGGACCCATTATAATCCATTATAACTTATTACAACCCATTAGGATTCATTAGAACCATAAAGTGTGCCCTGAGGGGTCCTAGGACCACTTACGACACATTATGACCCCTTATGACACACTTTATGGTTCTCATGTGTCGTAATGAGTTGTAATGTGTCCTTAGACCCTTTAGCACATATTATGACCCCTTACAACCCAATACAACACATTACAACATAGTTGAACCATAAAGTGTGTCCTAAGGGTTCCTAGGACTCCTTAGAATACATTACAACCATTTAGGACACACTTTATAATTATAATGTGTCCTAATGGGTCCTAGTGGGTTTTAAGGGGTCTTAGGACCCATTACAACATATGAGGATGCATTAGAACCATAAATTGTGTCCTTAGGGGTCGTAATATGTTCTAAGGAGTCTTAGGACCCCTTATGACACACTTTGTGGTTCTAATGTGTCCTAAGTGGTTGTAATGGATCATAAGGGGTCCTTAGGGGTCTTGGGACCCATTATGATGCATTACAACACATTAGAACACATTAGAATTGTAAAGTGTGTTCTTAGGGGTCATAGCATGTTCTAAGGGGTCTTAAGACCCCTTATGACAAACTTAATGGTTCTAATGTGTCCTAAGGGGTCATAATAGATCGTAAGGTGTCCTGATGGGTCCTAAAGGGTCTTAGGACCCATTATGATATATTAGGACATATTAGAACTATAAAGTGTGTCCTAAGGAGTCGTAATGAGTTCTAAGGGATCATAAGACCCCTAAGAACACATTAGTACCCATTATGACACACTTTGTGGTTCTAATGTGTCCTAATGTGTTATAATGGGTTGTAAGGGATCCTAATGGGTCCTAAGGGGTGTCAAGACCCATTACGATATATTAGGACACATTAGAATGATAAAGTGTGTGGTAAGGGGTCGTAATGTGTTCTAAGTGGTCCTAGGGACCCTTAAGACACACTTTCTAGTTCTAATGTGTCCTAATGGGTCATAATGTGTTGTAATATCTTAATATCAAAATAGTTTTTATTTTCTTATATAAATATATATTATGTTATTTACAATATTTTAAAATCTAATTTTAAAAATATCTTAATATCAAAATAATTTTTATTTTCTTATATGAATTTAGAAACTTATTTAAAAATTAATTTTTATGAATATTGTCTTAGATATGAATTTAAAAGCTTGTTATAATTAAAAATTGATATTTATTATTAATAATTATTAAAATATTATCAAGTCAATATTAATATTAGTATTAGCTATAATTTATTTATATTAGTTAAGAATCTATTCTAAATAAACCATATGAATTTTAAAAATTGTTTAGTTAGAGGAAGGACAAACATAGATTAGAAGCCAGAGCCTAAGGGTAGGTAAGAGAAATATTGTTGAAGATAAAAGGGGCTCGTGGGGTGAAAGAGGAGAAGACTGATAGAGCTGCGTGGGAAAAAAAAGTTAAGAGAATTGAAGAAGCTTGCAGCAGGAGATCAAAGGTGAGGTCATATGAAAGCCATGAATTGTAACTTGTTTGTATATAGATTGGTTAGTGTTTGATTTAGGGCAGAGTATTGCATATTTAAAATTGAGAATGTTTACAAAGTGTGAGTGGAGGAACAAATAGTTACATAGAAGAGATTTATCTCTAGAGTTTTGAATGTAAATATTGAATTAATAATATCGGTTTTCATTTTGTTGCCAATAACGTTTGGTTGTGAGATTGGTGAGTTTGAAAGGGCATAAAATAAAACATTTTGTTGCAGATTTGATGAATGATAATGTTGTTGCAGAGAGCTTCTGCCCATCCTTTGTCATTTCTATTTGAGTTTGAAGTTTATAGGCAAGAGGTTTATTCTATTGCATCAACAAGTGACCTCTATAGACATTTTTAGAGGGAGAGCACAAGTTGTTCTTATGTTCCAATTAGTTTACTCCTACTCATCTAATCTTTCAATTAATAATTTTAAAGAAATAAAAAAATGATAATTGAAAATCTATCAATAAATATATCATGTACTAATAGTTGTCCATTTGTATTCCAAGTAGTGAGTTTTCTATTGGGACATTTGTGCGCAAGTGTTAGTAATTTTTTAATGGCTACTATGATATTTATGCATAAATATTGACTATTTTTGAGGTGGTTGTAGTGCATGATTATTGGAGCATCTTTATATAAGCATCAGGTGACACTTTGAAGTGACCATTTTTTGACTCTTAGAGTGTATGCTATGATTTCATGGAAGCCATAACAATAGCTATAAGCACTTAAGTCACATATAGAGACAATAAAAAGAAATTGTCCACAAAATCAGCTACTACTACTACTACGCTTTCATTTATTTAAATTTACAAGTCTAAATTTTGGCAACTTCAAGGCAATTTTAAGACTTCATCCTAAATATGCATTAACATTAGCATCTAAGGGAAAGGCTTAACAATGTTGGATTTTTCTGGGGAGAGCATTAACTTTACATTATGTGCATCGATTGTCTATTTTATCATTGTGTTGTCTTTAATAAGGTAGACATTTTATGCTATTAGGGGTGAAACTTCAATCACAACCACCCTATGCACCTCAGCCATCCTGTACATAAAAACTAGTCCTTAAATCTAGATAGTTTGTTAAAACCACAACCTTCAAAAATAGAAAATTAAATTTCTTTTTTAAATGTGCTAAGCAAAACATGCAAACGATAAAAGAAAAGTACACAAAATATGTATCATTTAACTAATCAACACAGATCTTAAATTTTGATAATTTTTTTAAAACTGAGGACTCTTGTTCTAGTAGGAGTCGATCCTGGAATGTGGAAAAAGTTGTGGTTGTAGTTTTTTTCATTTCATGGTTGAATTTGAGCGAAAATCAAGTTTTGAAAATTGAAATTAATCAATATGCAGTTAGAAGATTGTGGATGACATTTACATTTTAGGGTGGAATTTAAGCAAAAATTGTGTTTGACTTTGGTCTTGTAAATAGGTGTCAAAGATCTCTTAATATTTGCGATGACCTCTTCTTCAATATAAGTGCCTCTTGGATTTTTGATCCCTGTAACAAATTTTGAGACCCTCTGAACATAAGCTCTGACATTTTCATCTTCTTGCATTTTTATATTTTCCATCTTTGTCTTCCACTTTTGTAACTTTGCCTTCTTGATGTACTTATCTCCTTTATAAAGTGCTTCTAGTATTTCCCAAATTTCATGGGTTGAATCAAGGTCCTTGACTTATGTAAATTCTTCTTCACATAGTGCACTTATCAAAGCTTCCCCTGCAACCATATTACAAGAAAATATCTTCTTTTCATTATTAGTAACATTAGGCAAATCAATTTTTGCAACAATATTTTCCTTATTCTTTGTAATCATCCAATAATCAATTATTAGGCATAACAAATGTGTCCTCATCTTGTTCTTCCAACTATCAAAATTTTTAGCATCAATTTTAGGACCATCCTTCCCGTAGTAAGCCATCTTCACATCACCTCAAGCGGCCAAGCTTTCTCTCTGAGTACCAATAACTCTGATATCAATTGTTAGATACAATTGAGGGGTATATGCATGAAGACGGGGATCCAAAAAGATGTCACTTTTCTTTTTGGTTCCCCATCATGCATAGTGCGTACGCACTAAAGGAATTGCACCCTATAGGGTGCACACCCTATGGCTTGGGTTGCCCAAGTCTTAGGCTTGGGCAATCCAAAACAAAGTGCATGTTCCCTATAGGGAACATGCAATTTGAAAAATACTTTTTTATTGTTTTTCAAAGCGTGTGTGTCCTATAGCACACATGCGATTTGAAAAAACCTTATTTAGCTAAAGCTGTGGGTTGGAAAGCTCATTTTTCTTTTCTCAAACCCACATTTTTAGCTAAGAAGGGCTTTCCAAGCGCACACACACTCTTCTTTTGGCTTGTGAATCCATTGTTTTCATTCATTCATCCATCAAATGGCTCCACGGCATCATCAAGTTCGATCCGAAAGAAGAGGTAAGTGTTTTTATAGCCCATGCCTCTTATTTGTTTTAAAATTTTAGTTTTGTTAAAAAAAAAAAAATTTAAATTTGTTGTGTAATGAAGATTTTAAAATCTAGTTTTTTTAATTGCCAGGAAGAAATAATCTCCCTCAACCAAAATCTCCACCAAACCCTTCATCTCCTCATGAAGAACCGAATGAAGAAACAAATGAAGAAAATGAACCTCAATTGCCTCCACCAATCGAGAAACCTCCTCCTAGAACACAACAAAATTTGATAAACCAAATTGAAAGAGGGAAAAAGAATTAGAATCTTTGATTACTAGGTTAAAAGATTCTAGTGGTACAAATCTCGAAAGGGAAAGACTTGCAAAAACATTGGAAGCAATCTTGACCCACATAAGCTCGGTTAGTGGGAAATTAATTTATGGAGGGATAAAAAAGATGAACAAAAACAATATCATGCAAATAAATTATCTTATACAGACATAAAAAATAAAAAAATCACAAAAGATGACATTTGCAAGATATTTAAAAAACCAGGGGACACATATACTCTTAGAACTACAATAAGGAGATTCCCAATTCATTGGTGCTTAAACAAAGACATTAAAAACAATTTTTGGGAGAGATGGTGGATGGTCTTTGATACACCTCCTTGTAACAATCATGAGGTTCCTATATATTTCTTGAGGAAACTCTATTACAAGTTTGTACTCAAGGAGGTGCCAAATTATTTTAACATTCTAGATTCTTAGGGTAGAGGAGGGGGGTCATCATTTGATCGAGCAGGGGACACTGTGACCCTAACGGACCTAGGGCTCCTATTGGAAAACCATAGGTGGATCATGTTACTATTCCTTTTGTTGTCTGTGTGAATTTTGTACCTAGTTGTACGACACAACACTTCAGTAAAACATTAGAGGTTAGCAAAATCAAAATCATGTAATGAAATGGAAACTAAACTAACCAGGCAATTTACTACCTCCTAGTAGGTGTGAGTATATTATTCTCAGATTAGACCGAGATCAGTGACCTTAACGACACCTAAACGAAGGATTTGAATGTAAAAGATGAATGTAGAATGATATGCTATTGATCCAGATTTTTGGATTTTCTATGCAATTAGAATGATGTGAATCTGATATGAGACTAGAATCTAAGATGAGATTGATAATCAAACTTAATCTAACAATGATATTAAATGAAACTAAAATGAATTGAAAACAAGATTGATCCCACAAAAGATGTTGATACGTAAGAAGCTTGATTCTCCAGATGTCGATTCACCAGCGTGATTGTGCAAATTCTGTGGATTGTGGATCATTTTAGAGGAGCTAAGGCCTTGTTTTTATAGAAATCCAGGGCTTTGGAGGTGCATGAAAAAAGTCATAAATCACTCTTGATGAACTCCGGTTGATTTTTGAGTTAACAAGAAATCAAAGATAATTAACTCATAAAATCATGCAAATCATGCAAGAACAACTTTTTAACTCAAATCAGAAGTTTAGAGCAACTTTGAACTCAAAAGGATGTTGAGTTCCAAAAATTCAACAACTTGCATTGATTTTCTGATTTGGAGTTTAACTGGTTCTTTCAGATGTGCACATGGATAATTATGAATTAATAAATAAATAAAGTGATTTATCATCAACTTAACTAATTTTTGAAATAAAATAATTGATTTATGGGTTAATCAATTATTAAATCAAACTTTTATTCAGAAACTATATCATTAAATTTGACAACTGACTTTAATTAATTAAATAAGAATTTAATCAATTAGTCATAGGATATTTTGATTTATTGTCAAAATTAAATAATACAATTTAGGAATAAATATTATTAAATTCAATCAATAATTAAGTGGCGTAATTAAATCTAATTAATTAAATATTTAGAATATTCAATTAATCAAACTTTAGGATACATTAGATTTATCGCTAAATAATCATTAAATTAAAGATAAATAAATTAGGAATATTGCTAGGAATATTCCCCGATGTAGAATTCAAGATAATCAATTAGGATTCGATGATGTTCAGATATGCCTTAGGTTAGGACTTCGATGTTGATTTCATTTGATGTGTCGATATAGGAGGTCAATGAACCTATAGCCCATTTTTGGGGTATTACATTTTGCCCCTCTTTGAATTATTGTGTAAAACATACTGGTTCAAAGACAGTCTGTGTATGATGCTGAAACTGATATGGAAAGATGAACCGATTCTGAGACAGAATCCGATTAAAAGATTTGACGATATTAGGTCCCGAATGACCAAAGATAATGTTCACTATAGCAACAATGAACCGATGATTACAAAAAAGTGTCAAAATATCTGATTCTGAACCTTATGATTATGAAGAAGTGAGTGACCAATTCCAGACCCGATTGTCAATAAGAATCACATTGGTATCACATCTGAACCCTTCATTTATGAAGAACCAAGGAAATAACACTAACAAACTGATGGTTGCCAAAAGCTGATACAGTTTACAAGATTAGGAGAATACTAGATTGATATGGATCTCAATGAATTTGATATGCCCCAAGTGATAATAGATTTGCCCCAAGCAATGAGGACTTTTGATGAATCAGTAACTAGACGTGGTTACTATCTTTATTACTGAGGAAAGATTGATTATAGATTTAGATTGATAGACTTGAATGATATGTAATACCATGCCCCCTTCGGGATTAAAATTGAAATCTGACAAGAAAAGTCAGCATGGAATGGTTTAGAAGCATGTTAATTGATTTGAGAATTGGTTATACATGTTTGAGAATGTGTTATGCATCATTTAGAGGTCCTGGAGACCAAGTTTGACTAGGTTAAACCATGAGGTGACCATAGTTGACCAAGTTGAAATTTTGATAGTTTGATGTAAGATAATGAGTTAAGTTGAATTTTGGATTTCTGTGATGATTGAAGGTTGAATGTGCAAGCAGTAGACCGTCCTGGGTCCAAAAATTTTAAATTATGATTTTGACATAGTAAACGATCTCAGATTTCAATTTTGATCCTAAAAATGGATTCAGAGCGTCGAACTTAGCCAGGGGTGCAATTTTTGTGAAAAATAGAACACTTTTGAAAATTAGGTCAAAATCTATATAAAGGCCGGAAGGGTCATTTTCAATTCATTTCAAACTTTTGACTTTAGAAACATTGTGGAGCCCTCTGAATGAGAAAATGGTAGAACCAAAGGTACCTATGAGTTTGCATCATTTTGAGTGCAGCCAGAGACACCAGAGACCCCATCAGTATGGACATCCGGTAGGTGGACCTCTGTGCTTTGCTAAAATGTCAATTTTTTCATGTTTTATAGGATTTTTATCATTTTTCATACGTTTTCATTTTTTGAATTTTTGAATGCATGAAAACTCGTACAAGTCTTGTCCAAGACTCGTACGACTTTTGAACTTTAGTTACTTTGTCATTTCCATAACCACCCAGACTTGTATGAGAGGGACCCAAGAGTCGTACGACATTTCATCGAGTCCGTCATAACTCGTACAATGAGGTATACAATGTTGTAATACTATGATTTGTCATATGGTATGTTGTAGAAACTCGTACGACTTTCCATGCTAGTCTGAAGTGTCATATGAAAAATAGCGAGCCAAAAACTCATTGCTAGGTCAAATTTTTTATTTTCTAATCTCTTAGCCTGATTGTTGACCTTTCAACCTACCTTCTGACATAGTAATCTGTTCAATTCCTGCACTTGTAACCCATTTTGTGACCAAATTACTGATAGGATTCCCTGTTTCTGTACTATGTAGGTCATATATCCAAATGTTCATGTACAGATTTCACATCCAGCTACTTAGAGACTATGTGTTTCATTGCCAAACCCCATGAGGGTACACCTTGCTTCTTGTGGATTTGAGTACCTCATTCATTTACCCGAGATTAGGGTAAATCATGGACTTTTGACTACTCTGATTGAGAGATTTCATTCAGAGACCCAGACATTCTACCTGCCGACTGGGGAGATCACTGTTACCCCCAAGGATGTGTATCGTATACTATGCATTCCTTTCCGTGCAGGCCGATGACCAAAGTACATGAGTTTGAGGAACTCAGGCCTATTAGCTTTTCGATGTCTCTTCAGAGATGATACCCACATGACAGCTTCTATTTCCTAGGAGACTCTGGTTCAGTGTTATGGATAGATGCACTGACTAAAGTGTATTATTGTCAGGATGATAGGAGGGATTATCATGTCTGACCGTTAGCAGAACGGTCTATTGATGGGTTGGGCACCGATGGTGGCACATTTGATGGTGACTCCCTCTGAGTTAGCCTGGGGTTAGTGCACGAGGTAGTGTATTAGGAGAGTAAGTCTTTTGCTATGGGAGCTCTAGTGTTACAGATATGGGCTTGGGAGCATATCCCAGTTTTGAGACCAGTTTGCCAGGCATAGTGACAGTCGTAGGAGCTTGTTATTTACATTTATGTTGGATATGTCACACAGGTTCAGATGGGACACACTAAGTACTAGAGGCGATGCCTCAATGATATGACTTTTGTTTGCTAGAGACCATATGTAGGTATTAAGCCTTGGCCTACTGCACAAGAGCAGTTTAGTTTCTTCTTTCAGAGTCATGTGCTGATCAGGAGGTCATCCTCCACATTAGAGAGATTCATTATTACCAGGGTGTGGGGATAGTACAGATGAGTGTAGGATGCCCCTATAGATTATGCCACCTATGCTCGGATAGCTCATGAGCTTGGACTTGGATGGACTACAAGGCTCTCTTATGCTTTGTGTTCATAAGAGTACAGTGCTATTGCTGGCATGGATTGGGAGTATAGACCATAGGTGCTTGATGCTAGAGCTATAGATGGATTTATTGTGTGGCTTGCTGACCATCCTATCCACAGATTCTTTGATCCTATAGAGTTGATACCTTCCATGGAGGAGGCTATGGATGTCACAGGAGCACTGATGAGATAGAGTCTGAGACCCACACAGGTACCTATTGTGCAACCCACACCTCTGAGACCCAAAGCTATGGTTCATCCACAGAGATCAGCTGGACAGATGAGGCCCCCTCGTCCCACTACTTCGATAGCAGGTAGGCCTACAGGCTCACATAGATGGACTAGGGGTGGGGGTGGTACATTAAGTGGTGTTGGTACAGCTGATGAGGCACTTGCAGCAGAGTAGGTTGTAGGTGGGAGTGGCCCTGATCCATTACAGGGTGACAGATTTGATCTAGGTGCTGAGATTAGACATCGTAAGGCGTAGAGAGCAAAGAGCACTGAGCAAGCTGCCCCAGATACTGAGATGCCAGTAGTTGATGCTGATCCTAGTGTTCCACTTACTCCACAAGAGACCATCAGATGACTTAGATTACAAGTCAAGGACTTAAAGGTCCACAATGCTCGGTGGGAGGAGTGATATTTAGAGGAAGATAGGAAGTGAACAGAGCTTCGTGCAGAGGTACAGAGATTACAGGAAGAGGTGATTCATCAGACCTCACAGGCTGCTTACTATGTTTCCACCTACTATACAATTATCCCTATTGCACAGAGAGCTCCCTCTTATTCATAGTACATGTTAGCATTAGAGGGAGCCAGAGCACCTAGAGCAGAGGCCATTCTAGATGCACCACCTCCTCCTCGCCCAGATGCAGAGGATCAGGCTAACAGCTGATCTATCTCTTTGTTCTCATAGTTTTGATCCTTTTGATTCCTTTTACTATTCTGACTCTTGATAGCTCTCATGAGCTCTATTCATTTGTACATTGTGCCAGTAGTGCACCCCTAACTATATATATATGAGATCAAAATTTTGGGTTATGACTTCATTTGTACTTGTCATGTTTTTTATTTATGATGATATCATGTGATGCTTATCCAATGAGTAGTGTAGAATGTATGTATGGATTTATGCATTGCAATGATTTCTTTCATATGTATGGATGGTATGCATATGTAATTGATTATGGAAAGATGTATGTATGATTTATGCTTATGCACATGAATGTATTTTAATGTAACAGATGGTTTTGATATGAAATGTAAATGCAACAATACATATGATATGTTTTGCAGGATTTGATGAAGACAAGTACCCAGTCTTATGTCAAGACGATGTTTAACCCAAGAGAGCAACTACTTGCGGTTCCATGAAGAGACCTTCATTTTGAGATTTCAGCTTTTGTTAGATTTGAAGAGGCGATTGAAGAATCTTTTAAGCATTTAAAGTTTATTTAGCCATTTGTGAGATCATGCAAACATGCAAAATGCAAAGAGACATGCAAAATGAAATGCAACCTAAGACTTAGGACCTAGTCACTGATCATGTGTCGATCATTTTCATCATTGAATTTTTAGGTAACTGGATAAATCAATACAATGCCCACTAGTTAGGAAACTATAAACATATGAATATTGATTTGTATGCTCAAGAATCAATACAACACCCGCTAGCTAGACAACCATGGACATATGAATATTGATTTTGTTTTTGGAATGTTGGAATAGATATAAGAACCAAGGCATAAATGCTAGGATGACCTGAATATCATGTCCATGTTGATATAGCAATTTGTATAAGCATCAGAACATAAACATCATGATGACCTGAATACACCTTGCGTTCAAAACACATCAAATAGTCAAGAGATTATTCTAAATCCAATGTGAATTACTCGTAGTGACCCTTTATCCTTCACATCCTTAGGTAAGATCACATTTCACAGTAGGAAAAAGACTTCACTCAAAAAGACAAATAGCTAGATCAAACTTCCTTGAATTTTTTGGGTATCAATGGTCAAGGTACTCATGGCCATCTAATTCGAGATAGAGGCTTTTACAGACGGACACCATTTCAATCTAGAATTTCCAAAGTTGTTAGAGTTTCACATACAAGTAGAAGACAAAGAAAAGATTATGCCCCCAGTCATCACTCTCTAAATCTTGTAAAGGACATCGTCAAAGAGCTAGAAGGGACACAATATGCAAAAATCTCAATGTGAATC
This sequence comes from Chamaecyparis obtusa, assembly GCA_027943335.1. Classification (NCBI taxonomy): domain Eukaryota; kingdom Viridiplantae; phylum Streptophyta; class Pinopsida; order Cupressales; family Cupressaceae; genus Chamaecyparis; species Chamaecyparis obtusa. The sequence goes on along the minus strand of BSBK01006659.1, from coordinate 261,225 downwards.
AGTAAGCATACTAGGAGCTAAAAGCATGAAGCACAGATTATTTTCAATTTGTTGTTAATGTTTGTGTTTGATTGCAAAATCCTTTTTGGAGAGGAGACTGACTGACTGACTCGGATGGAGCTTCAAAGGACTTTGACTGGATATGATATGTCTAAGATACATTGGAGACCATAGGATATGACATTGATTTCCCCCAAGTGTTAAGCATTGATAGGATATAGATGCTTTAGTTGATTGGTGTACAGATCGACGTATTGAAAATAGGAAAGTAGAAACAAACCTAAAGATATGTACAAACTAAAGCAAGACTGAAAGATGGGAAAGACCAAGATTGTGCTGATAGATGGAGCATTTTGAAAAAGTGGCGCCCATTTGCCGAGTTTTCACCATCTTGGCAGAGATTCTATTTTTGCTACCAAGGTGCCTGTTTCCAAGTTTTCACCAAGGCACTTTTCCTTTTTCTCATTTTTTTGTATTTTTCATTTTTTAAATTTTTTGTACTTTTAATATTATTTACTTTTTTTGTGAATCATCAAGGCTCCTATTGCTAGGTTTTCACCAAGATGTTCATTTTTTTTAGGACTTTTTCAAATTTTTATAATTTTTTTAGGACATTTTTTCATAGGCTGAATGACTTAGGCATAGAATTTCTTCAGATGGAGAACGTTGATTGGTTCTTGGAGCTGTTCTCCTTTAGTCGTTGAGATTTGATAGGCATCAAAGCCAAAAGTAGTAGTGATTACAAAGGGACCCAGCCAGTTGGGTTCAAACTTCCCCTTGTGCTCTTTATCTAATTGATTTTTGGGATTCTCTCTCAAGACTAGATCACCAACCTAAAATTCTATGTGTCTAACTTTCTTGTTGTAGCCTCTAGACATTCTCTTTTGATATACTCTGAGATGATCATACGCTGCTTTTCTGCGCTCATATAGTAATTCAAGTTCTTGTAACCTAGACACTTTGTAGTCATCGTCGGTGACGAGTCCATGCATTCTGATTCTCAGTGATGGGATTTCAACCTCAATAGGTAGTACCGCTTCAGAACCATAAACTAAAGCGAATGGTGTAGCCCCAGTGGGTGTTCTGATACTAGTTCTGTTGGCCTAGAGAGTTGGATTGATCATGAGATGCTAGCCTCTTTCTATTTTATTAACTGTACGGTGCAGGATTTTCAAGAGATTTTTGTTTGAAGCCTTAGCTTGTCCGTTCCCTTGAGGATAGTAAATAGATGACCAATGTTGTGTAATCTTGAATTTAGCACATAAATCATCTAGGTCTTTGATCTTGAATTGTCCTACATTATTAGTGACTATGGAATGAGGGATCCCATATCTGCATATGATATAGTTCAAGATGAACATAGATATTTGTTTCCCAGTTGCTTGTGTTAAAGGGACTGCCTCTACCCATTTCGTAAAATAATCTATAGCTGTGATTATATGGGTATGCCCATTTGAAGAGTGAGGATGAATGGCTCCAATGATATCAAACACCCATTGTTGAAAAGGCCATTGTGTAGTAGAAGGGATAAGATCTCTCCCTGATGCATGTATCAAGTTCCCATGGATTTGACATTTTTGATAGTTCTTTGCATATGTGATAGCCTCTTTTTCCATTTCAGGCCAATAGTACCCAGCCCTAATAAGTTTTCGAGCTAGTGTTAAACCGTTCAAGTGTGACCCACATATACATTCATGGACTTCTTCCAACACATGTTGAGACTCTTCTTGTTCTAAACATCTAAGTAGCATACCATCTAGACCTCATTTGTATAGATCATTACCAATGATGACATATCAGGATGCAGTACGGATAAGGTTTCATTTCTCATACTGGTTAAAGGAAGCGAGAATGATTTGGTCTTGGAGATAGGAGAAAAGGTTTTTGTATTTGGATGAGTCATAACCTACAATAGCACAGATCATGTGGGTTTCAAGGAAGTCATATGCAAGATAAGATAGTGCTTCCACCAGGAACTCATAGCATAGCTCATGTTTGGGCTGTTGTAATAGAGTATATAGCATTGCCATTGCATCAGAAGCCTTGTTCTCTATTCTAGGTATTTGCTCAAATGTGGCAGATATGAAATATTTCTTGAGATCATCTACCATGTTCTTGTAAGGAACTAGCTTTTCATCCTTCATTTGATATACATCATTTACTTGATGGATGACTAGTTGTGAATCACCATGAACATGTAATTCTATTACCCTCCACTCAATTGCTATCTTCATACCATTTAGAAGGGCTTCATACTTTGCAATATTATTTGTACAAGGGAACTTTAGCCTAAATGCTTTTGGTATAGAATATCCTTGAGGTGTGATGAACAAGATGCCTACTCCAGATCCATTCTATGTATAGGATCCATCAAAGAACAATTTCCATTCTCTAGAAGAAAGATTCATGATACAAGAATCTGGGAACTCTATTTTCATTGGTGTGTCATCATACATAGGTGCATCAGCCAATTGGTCAGCAATAAATTGACCCTTGATAGCCTTTCTTTCAATGTACTCAATGTTGAATTCACTTAAGAGCATCACCCATTTAGCTAGTCGACCAGTGAGGTCCGCTTTTCTTAGTAGGTATTTTAGAGGATCAATCTTGGCTACCAAGTGTGTGGTATGAGCTAGCATATAGTGTCTCAGTTTTTGTGATGCAAAGATCATAGCAAGACAAGCTTTTTCAATCATTGAATAGTTTTTCTCACAGGCCACCAGTGTTCAATTGATATAGTAGATTGCTCTTTCTTTCTTTTCATCATCATGTTGGGCTAGCAATGCCCCTAGTGAGGTATCAGTAGTAGATACATATAGGATCAATGGTCTTCCTTGAGTAGGAGGCATCAAGATTGGAGGATTTGATAAGTACTGTTTGATATGACTGAAGTTTTTCTTACATTCTTAGTTCCATGCAAATGTCACACCTTTATGTAATGTTTTTGTAAAAGGTTGTGATATGTCAGCAAGCTATGATATGAATCTTTTGATGGATTGTACTCTCCCTTGTAATGTTTGCATTTGACTGATATTCTTGGGAGGTTGCATCTCCATGATGGCTTTTACCTTAGCAGGATCAACTTCAATGCCCTTCTTTGAGACAATGTATCCTAAGAGTTTTCCAGAAGTCACACCAAAAGCACACTTCTTAGGATTTAGTCTAAGACTAAATTTTTCCATTCGGTCTAGGATCTTACTCAAGTCATTTAGATGTTCTGTTCTGATCATAGATTTTTCTAAAGTATCATCAACATAATCCTCCATAGTTCGATGCATCATGTCATGAAAAATAGATGTCATAGCTCTCTGATATGTAGCACCGACATTTTTAAGCCCAAATGGCATGACATTCCAATAGAAAGTACCCCATGCACATGTGAAAGTGGTTTTCTCTTGATCCTTTGGAGCAATTTTTATTTTATTATATCCACAAAAATTGTCCATTAAGGAATACATCTCAAAACCTACAGTCATGTCCACTATCATATCAATGTTCAGTAGTGGGAAATCATCCTTAGGGCATGCTCTGTTCACATCTCTAAATTCCATGCATACTCAGATTGATTTTTTAGGTTTTGAAATAGGTACAATATTAGAGATCCACTTAGCATAGTTAATCACGTGGATGAATCCAACTTTTAATAGTTTTTCTAGCTCTTCTTTTACCAAGAGTGCAACATGAGGATGCATCTTTCTTAACTTTTTCTTAATAGGTTTTACTCCAGGAGCAATAGATAAATGGTGCATTATAAGATCTGGATCCAACCCTGGCATATCTGAATATTTCCATGCAAAGTTGATCTTTTTCTCAGTTAGGAATGTAGTAAATTTTTCTTTTCTTCTTCTGATAAGGATTGTTCTACATGGATCAACTATGGTTCCTCTATTGTTCCCAAGTTGATGGATTGAGTGGGAACAATTAGAATTGGAGATTTATCCTATAAATGACTTGGAAGGACATCAAATATCTCATCTTTAGGTGCCTCAGAGAGGTTTTCACCTTTGGATACATCTTTTATTTTTACTTTTGTAGGTTCTGAGACTACTACAAAGTGGTTTTCACCCTTAGAACTCCTTTTCTTTTTATTCTTATTTTTATTTTTCTGACTAAGATACTTGATGTCTGACTCTTTCATGCTAATGCTTGGCTCACTGATGGAAGTCCTCATAGGCTCAACTACATTGAGGTAGCAAGCAAGGGCATAGTCATTTGGAAAGGTATAAATACCATAGCTTGGATTTGTGGAAGTTTGGTCAAGAAGGTCAGGATGTTGGATAGTCAGAGTGGGAAAAGATTGGGAAATGGTGTTTATGGTTATGGATCTATCATCATTGGCACTGACCTAAATCTTGAGTTCGAAGGTGATATTACAACTTAAGACATTCACTTCATGAATAGGCTTAATTTCATTGTGGGTGTCCAATTCAGCCATAGGTGGATCAAACTCATTAAGTTCATTACTTCGCTCTAGACTTACATGGGGTTTTGGTGCATATTGGTGAATAACATCAACATGTTTTTCTATGATAAGTTCATCCTCCTCTAGAATGACTCCCCATTCATAGTCATTTGATTCATCTTCTGATTCAGGACTTCTAGGAAATCTCAGAACATGTGTAAAGTTAGGATGAATACCCCAAAAAGGGTTACCCTCAGTTTCTAATTTGAATTCATACTCATGGGAATCTATTTCAGAATAACTACCACCTTCCTCTTGGTCCATTTGATTAGCTTCAAGATTAGTTGGTTCTTGTGTTACAACTATCTCTTGTTCCATAGCAGGTTCTTATGTTTCTACTACATTAACCCGTTTGATTGGATCATCTTCTGCATCAAGGAGATCTTTGATTTCCTTAGGAAAATGTTCATAGGGAATGAGCTCTAAGCTATCTAAATCACTATCTGATTGTCCAGTTTCTTCCTTCTTAAGAAGGGCTTCTCCTAATGTGATTTTTTCTATGACATAAGAACAGTTACCTTTGAGGTGGAAGGGTTTATTTTTGAAGCCTAAGCCGACAGTTTCCTTGTTTTCCCCACCAGTATGTGAAATAGGTGTTATAATACCTTTTCCTCTAACTCCTAGAGGTCCTTTACCTGGATATCCCATCTTAGCTATCAATTTATCTCCTAGACCGTATGAATTAGGAAAGATTTTTGGTACTGTAGAGTCACTAGTTTGAGCAACTTGGGATTTAGATTCATCTTTGTATAGCCATGAAAGCACCGCTTCATCCTCTTCATACTCTTTCTTGGAGACTTGTTTTGTCACAAAATTTCTTTTATATGCCTCAAGAGGTTCTTTAGATTCTGGTTTGGACTATTTCAAAGACTATCCATAAGACTTAGGTGAGATAGGGAGAGATGTCAAAGATAAGACTGGCTCTATATTATATTCTCCCATACCATTGTCCTTGGTATTGACCTCTCTAGCAATTTCTTCCATCTTGGATGTTGAAGCAACATTTAGATGTTTAGTGGAAGATTCTCTATTATTAGGAACAAGTTTATCAACACTTTCTTTCAACATATTACAAGTGGTGGATATCTTTGCTGGGATAGTGACCTCTACCCCTTCATAGGGAAACTTCAATCATTGATGGTATGTAGAAGGAATAGCTTGCATTTCGTGTATCCATTGTCTCCCTAGAAGGATGTTGTAAGCCAAAGGTAGATCAAGCACTTGACATGTAGTATCTCTAATTACTGGACCTGCTCTGATAGGTAAGACAATGGTGCCTTTAGAAGATCTCTCTTGTTCATCATAGGCATTTATAGTTATCTTCTTTCTAGGATCAATAGCCAATTCTGAGAATCCCAATTGTGTGATAAAGCTGTAAGAACAAATGTTTAGGCCAGCACCCCCATCTATCAACACGTGTTTGACTCTATAGTTCTGGATCAAGACTTCTATATGCAAAGGCTAGTTATGTGGGTGACTCAAGGAGTTGTCATCTTCCTCTAAAAAGGAGATATATTGTAGAGATGTAAGATGTCCAACCATACTCTAGAACCTATCTAAATCAAGGTCGTCAGGAACATTGGATCCTAACAAAGCTTTATCTAGAATGGCTCTATGAGCTAGAGATATTCGAAGTAACTCAAACATGGAGATCTTTGCATTAGTGTGTTGGAGTTGTTAAACAATGCTATAAGATGTTGGCCTTGTATCCTTAGGATTGGAAGTTTTAGAAACAACCTTCTACTTGGAAGTAGATGAAAGATTGAAGGGCATCTTAGGGACATGAGATGAATCTAGGATTTGTCCTTTTAGATGTGCCTGAGCTTTTGATCGAGTAACTACATTAGTTGAATGATGATCTCTATCTCTTCACACAATTGTGATGACATTGCATTGCTTAGAGAGATAGGATTCAACCATATTGATAACAACATTATTTCCAGGGTAAGCATAATTGACCTTTGCCCCCATATTAGGCTGAGAGGTTGAAACTTCTTGGCCATGTTTTGGAAATGGTTCTGTGAATGCTGTATGATCATTATTGCTCTTATGATTGTCAATCGTGATGTCTCCATTGTCAATCTTGTCTTGTATGGTATGTTTCAAGGATAAGTATTTATTGGTTTTATGACCCTTACTATGATGGAAATCACAGAATTCATTCTCTCTCCACCATTTTGGTTTAGGTTCGGGATCAAATTGTCAGATCTTAGGTAGAGATACAATGTTGTTAGCTAGCATATTTTTCATGGCTGATTCCAAAGATTCTCCAAGAGGAGTGAACTTTCACTTATTATCAGCAAACCAAGCTTTGTACTCTATCTTCTTTTGAGATGATTCTGGTACCTTTTGTTCTAAAGCTTTGATCCCTTGGGTATTGACAGTTAGGTTGAAAGATGGTGCCTTAGATGGGGCGCGAAGAGTGTCAACAATGCCATCTGTGATGATGCCTTTGTTCTAGTTCCAATTTTTGTTCTTGTCTTTAGAACTAGATCCAGATTCGTACTTGTCCTTTTGGACTGTGATGTCTCCTTTTTTCACAAGTACTTTTTCAATTTTGATCGCATTATCCACCATCTTATCAAAAGATGTATGATTGCATTTGTAAAGGGTAGTTGATTTCTGGAACAAGATTATTGATGAAGATTTCTAGTTTCTCAGTTTCTGGAATAGGTCTAGCATATAGAGAGAATTTCTTCCTCCATCTTTTGAGAAACATTAGGAATGGTTCTCTTGGATATTGTTTGAGATTGTAGATGTCGATCATGGTGACTGGATGTTGAATGTTATAGGAGTATTTCTGATAGAACAATTTGATCAACTCCTCAAAGGTTTTGATAGTAGGAGGCATTCTAGAGAACCAATGAATGGCTACTCCTCCCAAAGATCGGGGAAAGAGATGCATTAGATAGGTTGATTTGTGTATGAACTCCATAGACTATTTATAGAATTCTTTGACATGATCTTGAGGATCAAAGTTCCCATCATATTTATCATACTTTGGCATTTCCACTCTTTTTGGGAATGGTGGCATGTACAAGTCTTTGTCAAATGGAAAAGGACATAGAGCTCCCATGGAGAACTCCTTGGGTTCCTTTTCTTGCTCAACTTTGTTAAGTTTGACTTGCATGGCATGCATCTATTTCATCATAACCATGATAGGGGTTTCTTCCTCGTGTGTAATGATATCTTTGACATTAAAGTTAGGAGGAATTTTATCTCCTTGATGAGCAAGTTCTAGAAAGTACACCTCTTTGTCTTCCTTCAAGAAATGCCTCATCATTCTCTTGAAGTCATCATCATTTTGATACCAAGCAATTTCAGAAGGTGTAGGTTCTTGATCCACACCTTGTTGAGAGTGAGCTCTTTGAGAGCCATGGTTTGTCCCTACTTGAGACATGTTAGGAGTTTTAGGACTCCCTAGGACAGATCTAGGAGGAGTTTGTTGATTACCTCCGTGAGTTGATGGAGGTGGTATGTAACCAGTTTTTAATCGAAAGTTGCCGAGATCGTCATCTTCATAAAGACCAGAATTGTAGAGTTGTTCAAGAGTTGGACCTTGGATAGTAGTCAAAGGTAAGGTATGAGATGTCTCTTCTGATTTCATGTATGAGGAAGCTCTAGTTTCCACCATTAACCTTGGGTGAAACAAAAGAATAGGATGAAGATAATTGAAGAATGATTTGATTCAAGAAAATCAGATGATGCAACCTTGTCAAGATTAGATTGATTGGAGATTAGCTTAGACATGAATGAAGGATACTATGCCTTGGATGTATGGGTAGACACCCAAAAAGATAGCGGACATGAGTTCACAACACTTATTCTATTTTGAAGATTGATTAGATGTTGATGATCAGACAAGGTTTTGACACAAGATGAAAAAGACTCAAATCAATTAAATAGAAGGCTGAATCAGATTCAAAAGGCCACTTTAGGAAAATGATTGGATTCTCAGTAGTTGCTACTCTATTCCTAACACAGTGATTTGTTCAACAGATTCTGGAAATAGGCTAAAATGCTGGGCATTTGGCAATTTTGATAACTTTCTAGCAACTTTTCAAATTTTATCAAAAGACTTTCTACAGACTCATATGACACTGGGTTCCTTATCATACGACAGTTGATAAACTTGTACGATAGTTTCAAAACTCACACGATAGTTGATAGCAGGATTTTTGACTTTTTGATTTGACTGGTAGAAAAACTTGTATGACAATATACCAACTACCATACAACAATACAGGCGTTCTAAAATCACTTTTGCACAAACTCGTATGACTTTTTGACCTTGTGAGATGACTTTTGACTCCAGAAAGGAATTTTACTTCAAATTTTGCAAATTTTGGTTTTTTAGTTTTTGATTGTTTGCAATTTTTACTGTCCATATTTGAAGATTGTACCAGATTCATTCATTTTCAATAACCAAGTAGATAAGAAAGCACACAAAATAGCAAGCAAGTGATTTCAAGCACGTCTAAAAATAATGAACAGGGGACAAAGCAACCCTATGCATGAACAATCAAGTGACTAAATTGTGCTAATCCCTAGGAGTGCTAATTGTGTATGTTCCAAAAAGTTTTGCAATAACTCACATATTCTTGAAAATGAAAATTTGGCCTCACTAGGGTTTTTAGTAATGGTTTGACTCTACAACTTTTATGATCTCAAGAGGGTGAAATCCAATCCTAGCGCACCAGGGTTTTGACACAGTCTGAGAAATTAATCAATTAGGAGCTACTAGGGAGATCTGACAACCCAACAAGAGACCACACCTATGAAGATTTCTTCCACAAGGAAATTTATATAGTGGTTGTCACTACCATGGTGAAAATGGCTATTATCGCTTGAGGTTCTATCCACGTGCTTGACCCAATTAAGGGAATGTCCACTATGGTTAACCCTCTCTAAAGCTGACTCACAAAAGATACCACATGGAGACTGGTTCTAGATTCAAGGATCTGAGTTTCTGATACTACCCAAAAAGGGAGTAGAGCATAGTCCTCTAGCCTTTTCACTTTTAACCCAAAACAAAGAAAAAAAATTAATCTAACACACTAAGACTGAGATTATCTCACAAAGATCTATGATGTCAACCACTTGTGATCTATCAACCTCTCTGAAGAGAGACTGTATCAATCAAAAGTTGAAGACATGCAAATCTAGTAGAACATGAGACTCTCTCAATATCCTCCCTACCTACAAGGGTTCTCTTGTTGAGAAGAGTTTCACTAGAAACCCACTCTCTCAAGATCCACAAATAGTTTTCATAGGGCCTATTTACTATGTGTAATAGATATGCGAAAAGCAAATCTATGTTTGTTTTTATAGCCCAAAATGAAGTTTGATTTATGAAAGAAGAAAAAGTTACTCAAGCTAGACATGTGAGATGTTCGTTTTATGTCCAAATCAAAATGTTACTAGCTGAGAAGATTACCTGAATTCTTCGCAACACACTTAGTAGATTATTACCTATTTTTAGCAATTCTCACACTTTTCCCAATCAGAATCAGTAGAAACCAATCAGAAACAAAAAATTTCAATTGTTAGGGTTAGCTGTCAGTCCAAATCTGGAAATCAAATCTAGAAAACTACCTGAAAAGATGAAATGAAAATTGAAACCTAGTACTCAAACTCATACAACAGTGGGTTACCTCCCAGATAACAATCTAGAAACTTGTATGACAATGGGTATCAGATCATACGATAATAGAGCTTCCAGATGATAATGTGTTTCTACTAGTATGATCCTCGATTAAATCAACTATCATACGATAGTGGGTATCTACTGGTATGAGTTTCTAACAAAACTCATATGAAAATTGTACAAACAAAAAATAAAGATCAAAGCTTGGAATAGAAAATGATAAGAAAATGATAGAAATTGATAGAAATGGAATGGAAACCCATTTTAGTGCCCCACGGTGGGTGCCACAAATGTGTGAGTGAATTTTGTACCTAGTTGTAGGACACAACACTTCAGTAAAACATTAGAGGCTAGCAAAATCAAAATCATGTAATGAAATGGAAACTAAACTAATTAGGCGATTTACTTCCTCCTAGTAGGTGCAAGTATATTATTCTCAAATTAGACCGATATCAGTGACCTTGACGACACCTAAATGAAGGATTTGAATGTAAAAGATGAATATAGAATGATATGCAATTGATCTAGATTTTTGGATTTTCTATGCAATTAGAATGATGTGAATCTGATATGAGACTAGAATCTAAGATGAGATTGATAATCAAACTTAATCTAACAATGATATTAAATGAAACTAAAATGAATTGAAAACAAGATTGATCTCACAAAAGATGTTGATTCGTAAGAAGCTTGATTCTGCAGATGTCGATTCGCCAGCATGATTGTGGAAATTATGTGGATTGTGGATCATTTTAGAGGAGATGAGGCCTTATTTTTATAGAAATCCAGGGCTTTGGAGGTGCATGGAAAAAGTCATAAATCACTCTTGATGAACTCAGGTTGATTTTTGAGTTAACAAGAAATCAAAGATAATTAACTCATAAAATCATGCAAATCATGCAAGAACAACTTTTTAACTCAAATCAGAAGTTTAGATCAACTTTGACCTCAAAAGGATGTTGAGTTCCAAAAATTCAACAACTTGCATTGATTTGTTGATTTGGAGTTTAACTAGTTCTTTCAGATGTGCACATGGATAATTATGAATTAATAAATAAATAAAGTGATTTATCCTCAACTTAACTAATTTTTGAAACAAAATAATTGATTTATGGGTTAATCAATTATTAAATCAAACTTTTATTCAAAAACTATATCATTAAATTTGACAACTGACTTTAATTAATTAAATAAGAATTTAATCAATTAGTTATAAGATATTTCGATTTATTGTCAAAAGTAAATAATACAAATTAGGAATAAATATGATTAAATTCAATCATATAATTAAGTGGTAGAATTAAATCTAATTAATTAAATATTCAGAATATTCAATTAATCAAACTTTAGGATAAATTAGATTTATCGCCAAATAATCATTAAATTAAAGATAATTAAATAAATTAGGAATATTGCTAGAAATATTCCCCGATGTATAATTTAAGATAATCAATTAGGATTCGATGATGTTCAGATGTGCCTTAGGTTAGGACTTCGATGTTGATTTTGTTTGATGTGTCGATATAGGAGGTCAATGAACCTATAGCCCATTTTTGGGGTATTACAGGAGGGGGTCATCATTTGATCAAGTTGGGGACATCGTGACCCTAACGCACCTAGGGATCCTCTTGGAAAACCATAGGTGGATCATGTTACTATTCCTTCTATTGTGAAGGAACATGGAGAGGTAGACACGCTAGGCACAATTAGTGCTCTGACATAGACTCTCCTTTAGTGTTCCACTCCTTTAGTTGAGGGTGACCATGGTCAATCCTCGAGGAGGCATATTTGTCAGTCATGTGGATGCTTGTGCACATTTGGTACTAGCAAGAGAGAGGAAGAGGATCCTGGAATGATGATTGATAGCTTTCTAAATATGACATTTGGCATTGACACAGAGGTAAATATTTCCAAGTTCATTAAATTGCTTTGATCATATTTCATTTATAAAAGAATAACTATTTAATTTAGTATCTATTGATTATGATGAAAATTCAGGGCAAGAGTGTCAGTGGTGGTGGCAGTGGAAGTGGCAATGATCCTGATGTCCCCTTCTACACATCGTCGTCAATTCCATAGGTATGTATCAAATAAAACATTTTAATTAACATATTTGATTATTATGTAATTATATGAATAATTGTATCATAACTTATTATGCATGTACATTAGACGTTCACTAGTGGACCATCGACATCACAACATACAGTGAAGGGCATCGTGCCACTTTCCTTGAGGTATCTTTATTTGCATGTTAATTTGATTTACTTGATTATATTTAATTAATAAATGAATGAATGACTAAATTACTAGACAAATTATGATCAAAATCCAGAGGCACGATGATCACATTCTTTCACCTGGGTTTGTGAGATCACCATTGAGTCCACAGGTATATATGTAATAATGCATTATAATTAACATGTCAGTAGTACATTCTTATATGAATGGTTATCTTATAATTTTCCATGTACATGTGCACTAGTTTAATGTTGGAGCTTCGACTTCGACACTGCACACTGGAGGACGTGGTGGAACCTTCACGGAGGTATCATTTACTCATTAGTAGGGTTGTAAAAAATATATGTAATCTTGATAACTGCATAATACTTTTTTTGTTTCATTTTTCAACTTTTGACATCAGAGACACCTCCTTCTATCTATGATACTTTGGATCATGGAGTAGCTGCAGTAGCAGCTAGTTCTGAAGCATTGACTAAGGTATGAAAGAGATCACTTAACTTTAATTGTTATTTTAATAGTTTTAATGAATTTTATAATGATATTCATGTATGTATTTTAATTATTATTTTGATCATTGTTGTAGGGACTTGTTACTCCAGATTTCCAGCATGTGCCTTCGGTGGATGAACATAGTGACTATTTGCTAGCGGTAAGTGAATATTCAATTTTATGTCATTGTATAATTCAATTTTGATGTATATTAGTTATTGATGCTTAAATTGTTTTTTTAATAGCTCGAGCTACAGAAGAGTCTAGAAAGGAGGATGAGTGAGTGCACTCAGAAGACTACAACATCCACTACATCTCCATCAACGCAACGATCGAAGACAGCTCAGGATTTGTTTTCTTCCCCTAGCGAGAAAGGACTAGATTAGGGATATGGATTGTATACCTATATGGCATTAGTGGACATATGTTTTGTATATTGTATAAGTGATACGTTGTACATCCGTTTGGCTTTGAGGAAGCCAGTTTAACTGTATTGAATATATTCAATGTATGACATTATTGGACATATATATATGGCTTCATGCCCTATGAATATATATATTTTTTATATTTTAGGTATGTAATTCATGTGTTTGGTGTATTGATGTATACTAATTTATGTTTATGTGGATGTCTTATGATTTTTAAATTTCCCATGCCTTATAGTTATGCTTGTATGTTTATCGATGTACATTTAACTTGCTGACTGTGCTACAAATGCCAATCATTGTCCTCAATAACAGTCTATTCCATGACTGTAATAATAACAAAAGTAATGAAATGAATGCAGAAATGTATAAATTTAATATAAGGAAATATTTCTACGTCACAACCTATCCAAGACCATGTGGAATTAAACATTTATATTCATTGGTGTGTTCCCTATTCCACGAGACTGTCACAATATAAAGACATGACTTCTAATAGGTGAGGCAACATATGGAAAGGTTGTCATCTATTGACCCCAATACTAGGCCTATTTTGATCTGCAAGTACCCTAATGTTGGCAAGAGTTCTTTTATTAATAAGATTACTATGACGGATGTGGATGTGCAACCTTATGCTTTTACAAACTAACTTCTAATTGTCCCCTAATTGACTGATTGTTAATGAAAAACACTAGAATACATATTTTCACTCATCCTACTACTCACCCCGGAGTCGTCGGTAGTGTTTGAATGACTGTGTGTGCCAAAAAAGGTTGTTAGTAGCATTTATCCAGCCATTCAAAGTTGTTGGAATAAATGGTTCGATGCTACCACCGATGGTTTGAAAGATACATAATGTTGGTCGTTTAAACTGAGGAACACTATGAGTTCTGATATCGATCGAGAATGTGTTGCCAAATATAAAATAATTTGAATCTCTGAAAATCAAGATAGGCTATTGTAGGCCTCAGCAACACGTTCCTGTAGCACCTGATGGATCTATTCTATCTCGCATGAGATCTAAGATATGACCCCACAAAGATCATTGATTTCATGCTTAAGGGACCTTGAGGGACACTTCGGCCCAGAGTCATCGGCGGGGTTCGTATGGCTGTGCATGGAGAACAAGGTTGCCACTAGAATTTACTTGTCTATTTAGAGCTATTAGAATAGATGGTTTGTTGCTACAACCGATGGTGTGAAGGATATGCAACATTGGCCATTTGAACTGAGGAACACTATGAGTTTTGACATCAACCAAGAATGTGTTGCCAATTTTAAATGAAGTTGAATCTCTAAAAACCAAGAAAGGCTTTTTTTGGCGCCAGCAACATGGTCCCATAGAAACTGACAGATTGATTCTACCTTGCACAAGCTCTGAGCTATGACCCTACAAAGATCTCTAATTTCATGCTTAAGGGACCTTGAGGGACATTTCCACCCGGAGTTGTCGATGGGGTTTGAACAATTGTGTGTGCTGAATGAGGTTTCCCCTATCATTTACCCAACTATTTGGAGCTATTGGAATGGATAGTCCATTTTTACAACTGACGGTTGGAAGGATACGAAACGTTGGCCATTTGAACTGAGGAACATTGTGAGTTCTGACATCAACCGAGAATGTGTTTCCAAATATAAACAAAGTTGAATCTTTGAAAACCAAGATAGGCTATTATAGGCCTCAACAACATGGTCTCGTAGAATCTAACAGATTGATGCTACCTTGCATGAGCTCTAAGATATGACCCCACAAAGATTGTTGATTTCATGCTTAAGCAACCTTGAGGGACACTTCGGCCCAGAGTCATCGGCAGGGATCAAATGACTGTGCATGACGAACAAGGTTTCCACTAGTGTTTACCTACCCATTTGGAGCTATTGGAACATACAATTTGTTGCTATGACTGACGGTTGGAAGGATAGACAATGTTGGCTATTTGAACTGAGGAACACTATGCATTCTGACATCAATCGAGAATGTGTTTCCAAATTTAAAGGAAGTTGAATCTCTGAAAAATGAGATAGGCTTTTGTAGGCCCTAGCACCACGGTCTCGTAGAAATTGATGGATCGATGCTACCTCACACAAGCTCTGAGACATGAGCTTGCAAAGATCGCTGATTTCATGCTTAAGAGACCTTGAGGGACACTTTGGCCTGGAGTCATCGGTGGCAATTGAATGGCTATGCATGGTGAACAAGGTTTCCACTAGCATTTACCCAACCATTCAGAGATGTTGGAACAAATGGTTCATTGCTACGAATGACAGTTGGAAGGATACACAACATTGGCCATTTGAACTGAGGAACACAATGTGTTCTGACATTGACCGAGAATGTGTTGCCATATTTAAATGAAGTTGAATCTCTAAAAAACCAAGACATGCTTTTGTAGGCCTCAAAAACATGGTCATGTAGCAACTGACAGATCGATGCTACCTCGCATGAGCTCTGAGATATGACCTCGCAAAGATCACTGATTTCATGCTTAAGCAACCTTGAGGGACACTTCAGCCTGGAGTCATTGATGGCGATCGAATGGCTATGCATGGTGAAAAAGGTTGCCACTAGCATTTACCCAACCATTTAGAGTTGTTGGAACAAATAGTTCATTACTATGACTGATAGTTGGAAGGATACGCAACATTATCCATTTGAATTGAGGAACACTATGTGTTCTGACATCAACCGAGAATGTGTTGCCAAATTTAAATGAAGTTGAATCTCTGAAAACTGAGACATGATTTTGTAGGCCTGGGAAACACCATCCTGTAGCAACTGATGGATTGATGCTACCTCTCATGAGCTCCATGATATGACCCTGCAAAGATTGCTGATTTCATGCTTAAGCGACTTTGAGGGACACTTTGGCACGGAGTCATCAGTGATGATCAAACGACTGTGTGTGGTGAATGAGGTTGCCACTAGCATTTACCTGGCCATTCAGAGTTGTTGGAATAGATGGTTCCATGCTTTGGGGATGTATTTCAGAGTTCAGATATATGGGAAGAATGGCTAGAAGGGTAAGAAGGTAAAGCCTAGTAATGGAAGAAAATGTATTAATCTGGATAAACCAAAATGTAAACCTTCCATTTTAGAGAGGGAGAAGTTGGAATTCATGTCGTAAACAAATTTAACATATGAATTAATGAATGAAAACTCCATCGAATAAATAAATAACACAAATACTAATTAATTAAATAATTTCAAATATATCACTATTTACAATACAAACAATGCTTTAAATCAAGCCTTGTATACAATCCAATCCCATACCTGTGCATTTGAGAATTCTAAGAAACTTAACTTGCAAAAAATTCCAGTCAGTTGTTCATACAAGCATAAAATCCATGGCTCCAAAAGCTTCTAGGGCTTCCACAATTGTTAAAGCAGATGGTATGAAATGAGAGAATGAAGTAAAGGCTTCTCCAAAGTAGAGAAAAGCAAAGAAAGTGATGTTCAAGCCCACAAAGGATTCAATAGTCAAAGCCATGAAATCTAAGAATAAGAAGAAGAAGAGGAAGAGAAGTGTAGAAAGTTACAAGAGGTTTATATACAAGGTGTTGAAACAAGTGCATCCCTCCAAGGGAATATCCAGTGCTGCCATGGATATCATGGAGAGCTTCATGATTGATATTTTTTATAAGATTACTCATGAGGCTACTTCTCTGCTAAAATATGACAAGATCATGACACTTTCCTCTAGAGAAATTGAGACTACTATCAAGTTTGTTCTGACTGGATAGCTGGCTAGGCATGCTACTTCTCAAGGAAGTAAGGTTGTTACCAATTTTTCTATTGCTCTGGATTAGTTTTTGTTGGAAGATTTTAGGTTTTTTGTACGTAAAGGCCTAACTTTCATGGAATGAGTATATCTAACATGTACAATACAAATCTAATGCTTTGGTGTGTAGACAAGTGAAAGAAGAAGTGATCACAATCAGCAAATGGTGGAAAATACATTGAATTTCATGGCAAGGGTATAGCACCAGAAGATTGGTCTTAAGGATAGGGATATCTGATGATTTGGATCATCTTATATTGTTCATTTAAAGGTTAATCAATAATCGTTTGAACCTGGAAGTGATTGGAGGGCACCAATTTGAGAAACCCTTGGTTTAAGGGTTTGAACAGACCAAATTTGGGGTTTTTTGGGGTTATAGGAGGTTTGAGTATAATTCCTTTGGGGTCTTTCTATAGTTTGAAGTCTTGGGGTTGATTATTTCATATAGTTCCTTTGTTAAATCACTCACTTTTCAAGCATTTTTGGAGCCATAGGGGTGAGTAACAGTACACGCTCCAAAACAAACATATATTTACTTTGGATATGACAATGTACTAATAAAAGGGTACTCAAAAAAGTAATTTTTTTGATTATTCCTTTGGAAATTTTCAAAGATAAGTGGCATTTTCCTTCATTGTAGGGCTACTAAATAGGGCAATTAGGCCTCTAGACAGTTTGGGAAAGATTGGAGAGTTGGGTATTGTGGGTATTTCTAGGAAGCCTAAAACCTATCAAATACATTTAGATATATGCCTTGAATACCATATTTATCATTTTGGAACCTTGGAAAAGGTCTGGTAAAGTGTCTTTACATGCAAGCCCTAGGCGAGCAAAGACAAGCCCAGTTAGGAAGCCTAGATTGAGGCAGTGTTTGGGAGAGAGACAAGGGTTTGGGAAACCCAAATTAAGACTTGGATAGGATTCTACCATGTTCAAAGACTCAATCCTGAAAAGGAGAGCTCATGAACAATCCATTGGAGGGTGTAAGGATCAAACCCTCACTGTATAATTAACCCTTTCTAAATAATTCCTAATGCCTTTTATTTATCCCATGACCCATCCTAGACTCTTAAAACATAATTTAAGCTTGGACAATATTGATCCATTTACAGACAAGATTTTGTAGTCCATTGAGGATATTATGGTGCAGGGGCACCTAAAAACACACGAGAGTCACCTGGAGGACCTAAGGAGGATATAGTGAATAACATGACCAAGGGTCATTTTATCTAATGTAACATGGCATTTAAATCCATTTTATGTAATAAACAAGGCCTAAAATCATTTTGTAGGGTTTTAACTTCTATTTGTTTTGACTGTCCTGTACAAGCATAGTTTGTGGACTGATTAAAGATGTAAATTCATTGATCCATCCCCTTTATGTATTTGTTGTCACTTGGGGATGGATCCAAACCTTGTAGCTTAGTATTCTAACATTGGAAATGCAAGAAAGAAGAAGAGTTTGCAAGTTGAGATTGATTGAAGGAGTTTGATGAGTTTGAAGGGTGCATAAGGGTCATGAAATTGGTGCAAGGGTACAACAGTAGACATTCTAGCCTTTGGAGGGGGGTATTTTATGCATGAATCCATAATAGGATGGTCAAATGATGGTAAATCAACTTTGGTTTAGTTTCTATGGTGCTAAGAGATGAGACATTGGGTGAGCCATAGTTTCTAGGGGGTTTTGGGACAAATTTGGGGCTTTTACATCTAGAAGTGTCAAATATTTAAATTGATGGTAGAATGCTCTAATTAGAGTCATTTTAAGACACTGTTGAAAGTGGAAAGGTCTGGGAGTGAGTCCTTAATAGGGTTGCTTTGTTAATTGAGCCTATTAGGCCTAGTTGGGAAACATGAATCAGAACATTTAAAGTGTGATGTTCCAAAACACATAGCCTTTGTTTTGACATATGTTATGAAACTTGAAAAAGGATATTCAAATACTTTGATCACCATTTGAAGAGGTTCCTTAAGGCTCTTCCATGGCCTTTCAAGTATTATGTGCCTACAAGTCATTGGCATAATAACATAAAGTTTTTTTTATTAATAATGAGAAATATTTTTACAACTCAGCTCAATAGGATCACCGGAGGAAAGAGTTGAGCCAATAAAACCTTCTAGTATTGCCCCAAAAAATATAAGACAAAGGTTGTCATTAAATCTTTCAAACTTCTCGTTATACATATGGGGTAATGCATGAGCAATTTATAGTCCGCCCAGTTTACAGTCCTATATAAATTTGACATGTTAAAATATTTTGTATCTTCTTATAGTCCAATGAACCAATTGGATCTACCCTACCCTTGATTGTCTCAAGTATTGCCTCGTGGTCTAACTCACGAACCTTCCAAAGAGTTTTATTATGCGCTCTTCCCCCATATCTGATCAAGTGGACATTTGATGCAATGACGATGTTTGAATAATGAAGAATCTTTCTGTGTGTCTCCCAATCCTAGAACAACCAAAACCTAGGGTTCTTCATAGCATACAGTCTAAGTCATGTACCAGTTACAACCACTTCTCCTATAGGGTATTCTAATTCTTCACCATCGATAACCGAGTGATCCGATTTCTTTTTTGCCTCAACACAATGACACAAATAATAATATGTCCCTTCTTCATTGTCTTCAGGTGCAATAACAGCAAAAACATGGCCTATAATGATATAAACATAATGAGGACATTAGTTTACTGAATATTTATGATAAAGTACTAAATTTGAGATTATTTGTATGTGGAAAATTTTACCTGGTTGTACTAGATTAGATAAGAGATCAAAATCAATGGATGATTCCATTCTTGTCAGTTGTGGGTATGTGCAAGATCATGAGGGGTCAAAAAGTGGCGATGTGAAAAATATTCACTTCACTCATCCAAAAGTGCATGAAAATGCTTGTTGAATTTTTAGTAGGCCTGGGTGTCAGTACACCTGGGAAAACTTGACACCAAAGCACAGGATTAATCGGGTACCCAATATCATATTGGGTACCCGAAACCTATTGCATAAATCAAAAACCCGCGAGCCATTTTCCTCATTTCTCCTCATGTTTTGGGTTTGGAAAAAAGCTGCAAATATCATATACATGATATTTTCAGGTATCTGATTTTTGCAATAACAAAGTTGATCTCCGCACTATACGATAAGTAAATTCTTTGTATATTTTGATTGTTTTATTTCATTTTGATGCTAAATGTAGTTTTTTTGGTTGAAATAGGGTTTTGTATTTATTTTTGTAATAATATATGATATCAAATTGAAATTTAGATTTTTTTTTAATTTAATTAGGCATGGCTAACAACAATGAAGAAAATAACCCTCCCGCACCAAATAACAATGTCCAAAACAATCCCCCATTTCAAAACCCTCCATCTTTACAAGATTTGATACAAGATAATTTGAACACAATACGTGGTTTCCAAAACACATATCAGAATATACCTACATTAGGTCCCATGCTTGCCACATTAAATACTATTGTTGAAAATATTGACACACTCATGTAGCAACATAATGCTACTCCTCATTGGCGTGATGATATGCACACCCAATTTGATGATGGGCTTGACCATGATGGGATTGCAGCCCTTAATATAAGTATCAAAGATATAGCCTCTCTTTTTGTGAATCCTAAAATCGGAATACCAGTTGACCCCAAAAAGCCCAAATTATCAATAAAATGGCGCACAAATGAAGCAATGTGCACACAGTTTTGGGATCGTCGGTGGATGGTTTTTGATAAAACACCCCATAGAAATTTGGAGCTCCCTTTCTATTTCATAAAAAAATTGTATGTTGAGTTTGTACTTAGTCACAATGTTAATTATTGGAGTATGAGGCCCAACATGGGCGTAGGCAGAGGAGCTCCTTAGACTAGGCCATTTGCCTAGCACAGAAAGGCCACTACCTTTGTCCTCCCCACTGATGTCACACCCCCTCCTCGAGTGCAGCATCCTGATATCATTACAGAGGCTGCCTCACAGACTATCAGGGCCATTCATTTGCTGAGTGATCAATTGATCATGTAGACCAGGTCAATGTTGCCTCCTAGTGTGGATGATGCTAGCACATTGACATCTCATCAGAGTTCACATGTATGTGAGCCCCATATTTGCATTATATGCAAGAATATGTGCCTCAAACCGCTTACGGATGCTGATACATATCAGTATGTTATTGATGAGGAGGATGTAGGAGACACAGCTGCAGAGTTTGCAACACCTCATGGAGCATCTAGATCTCATGAGAGTGCTCAAGAGGTGTATGCAGAGCCATGGACTCCATTTGATATGGTAAGAGTAAATATTATAAATAAATTTTTCACATGACTTATTTAATTTATTTATTTAGATTCATTTTAATTATTGCATGCACTTATGTATATATATTTTTTTCCATTTATGTTCAGTTGATGACATAGGAGAAGTTGAGATGGGTGGATGAGTCCACATCTTCGGCCATTTCATTTGGCCTTGATGCCTATATGGTATATTATAAATTATGTACCCATTAGTTTTTTTTATATCATTTGGTGTACATGCTTAAACCTCTATCAATTAGAATAATAAAATTTATACATTTACTAATATATTGTCACTCTTATAGGCTACAACCAATGTCAGTGGAGGGCATGAGGG
The DNA here is from genome assembly GCA_027943335.1 of Chamaecyparis obtusa. Lineage (NCBI taxonomy): Eukaryota > Viridiplantae > Streptophyta > Pinopsida > Cupressales > Cupressaceae > Chamaecyparis > Chamaecyparis obtusa. The sequence continues at coordinate 239,538 of BSBK01006659.1, read as the reverse complement.
GGTTCCTTCATCAGGTGTCGACAAAGGAAAGGTAATTAATTGTTTAAGATTAATTATGCATGCATATGTATGCCATTTGTGTGTAGTAATAAATATTTTATTTGAATTTATTGTATAGGGTGTGGCTATCGATGATTTTTTGACATGGGTTTGAGAGCCTAGGCTGACAAGCATCTTGATTCAGAGTGATAGCCCGATTGTACATAGACTTTTACATATTATTATTTGTATTTTGTAACCAAGGTTGTTATGATGAAGTACATTTATATATAATTGATAATTTTTTACTCTCATAGGTTACTCCTAGTGTGAGGGAGGGCCCACGAGAATCTTTCGTATCTTTGTTGACCTAGCCCACTATTCCAAAGGAGGGATCACCAAATGTAAGTTTTAATTTTAGTTCAAATCATCCTATTTTATAGATTTATTACTCTATGTTGAACCACTCAACTAATCTCATTATTGGAAATATATATTTATAGGTCAGAGTTGGTATTGTTGGCATGGTCCCTTCACTACCAAGGACTTATGCTAGGACACCTGATCGTGGTAGGCGATCGAGAGGCCAAGTACAAATATTTGTATTCAGTTATAATTTTAATTAAATTAGTGTTTGAATTATGAATTATATGTGTGTGTGTGTGTGTGTGTGTGTACAAATCATATAAAGTAAGCAATCTAACTTGGGTTTGAATTCATTTTTGATGGAGGATCAATCAGAGCCAAATACTTCTTCAAAGAGGCTACATTTTGATGATCCCCCTACGACATAGGATGTAGTTTTAGTTTTGTGGTCATTTAGAGATGCCACTTGGCACATTTTGAGATGGCATATATGCCACATTGTACACCTTGAAACATTGATTTTGTAGAAATTTTGAAATGGCATGTGCCATATTTATATATGGAGACACTTTTGATACATTTGATACTTTCTATATATAGAACATGTTCATTTTTATGTTATATTTGCATCATATTTTGTATACATATTTATTATTCATGTTTATGGAATTGAATGGTGAAGTTATATCTTGACTATGATTATCATTATGATTTAAATTATATCTTGTTGAAGTTACATTTGTTTTTCTTTACTCTAGAATACCCTGTTTATGGAGCTTGTTATGTTTGAGGTTTAACTTCTATAGATTTTCTATGTTCTTATGTTTCATATCATTATATATACTCACTTGAGCCACTTAGTATTACATTGTTTCAATACTATGTATATACTCATTGTGTATATAACTCATCATATTGGGGTTTACTAAATGCACAAAGAAATGTAGCACTTGTGCTATTAGGTCACTTGGGTCGAGCATGGTCGCAAGTGTTCCAGTGACTCTGTGGGTGGAACAGGGTTGTCAGTGGCATTTACTCAGCCAACTGGAGCTGATGGAGTAAACGGTTTGATGCAATGTCAGATGGTTTGAAAGTTTTGGCATCAACTGAGATCATCTTGCCAAATGCAAACGAAGTCAAATCACCCAAAACCAAGAGAGATTATTGTAGACCTTGGAAACATGATCATGTAGCCCCTGACGGTTTATCGATACCTCTCACGAGGTCCAAGATACGAGCCCTGAAAGATCGCTACCCAATTGTGCTTAGTGCACCTTGGGGTCACTTGGGTCGAGCGTAGTCATGAGCGTTCCAGTGAATCTGTGGGTGAAATAGGGTTTTCATTGGCATTTACCCGCCCAACCAAAGCTAATGGAGTAGATAGTTTGATGCAATGTCAAACGGTTTGAAAGATACACTGCTGAGCCACTTTCAACTGACCCTCACTACAAGTTTTGGCATCGATTGAGATCGTCTTGCCAAATGCAAACTAAGTCAAATCACCCAAAACCAAGAGAGGTTATTGTAGACCTCAAAAACATGATCTTGTAGCCCCTGATAGTTTGTCGATACCTCTCATGAGGTCCAAGATATGAGCCCTAAAAGATCACTGCCTAATCATGCTTAGTGCACATTGGGGTCACTTGGGTCGAGCGCGGTCATGAGCATTCTAGTGACTCTGTGTATGGAATGGGGTTGTTCCTAGCATTTACCCAACCAACCAGAGCTAATAGAGTAGATGGTTTGATGCCAGGTTAGACGATTTGAAAGATATGCTACTGAGCTACTTTCAACTAACCCTCATTGCAAGTTTTGGCATCGACTGAGATCATCTTGCCAAATGAAAATGAAGTTGAATCACCCAAAATTGAGAGAGGTTATTGTAGACCTTAGAAAAATGATCTTGTAGCCCTTGATAGTTTGTTGATACCTCTCACGAGGTTTGAGATATGAGCCCCAAAATATCACTGCCCAATTGTGCTTAGTGCACCTTGGGGTCACTTGGGTCGAGCATGGTCGCGAGCATTCCAGTGACTCTATGGGTGGAATGGGGTTTTCACTAGAGTTTACCCAGCCATCTGGAGCCAATGAAGTAGATGATTTGATGCCAAGTTGGATGGTTTGAAAGATATGCTACTAAGCCACTTTCAACTGACCCTCACTGCAAGTTTTGACATTGACTGAGATCGTCTTGCCAAATGCAAACGAAGCCAAATCACCCAAAATCGAGAGAGGTTATTATAGACCTTAGAAACATGATCTTGCAACCCCTAAATATTTGTTGATACCTCTCACGAGGTCTGAGATACAAGCACCAGAAGATCATTTCCCAATCATGCTTAGTGCACCTTGCGGTCACTTGGGTCGAGCGTGGTTGCGAGCATTCCAGTGACTCTATGGGTGGAATGGGGTTGTTACTAGAATTTACCTAGCAAACCAGAGCCGATGGAGTAGATGGTTTGATGCTAGGTCAGACGGTTTGAAAGATTCACTGTTGAGCCGCTTTCAACTAACCCTCACTACAAGTTTTGGCATCAACTGAGATTGTCTTGCCAAATGCAAATGAAGTCAAATCACCCAAAATTGAGAGAGGTTATTGTAGACCTCAAAAAAATGATCCTATAGCCCCTGATAGTTTGTTAATACCTCTCATGAGGTTTGAGATATGAGCCCTGGAAGATCACTGCCCAATCATGCTTAGTGCACCTTGGGGTCACTTGGGTTGAGTATGGTCGCGAACGTTCCAGTGACTCTGTGGGTAGAACAAGATTGTCCCTAGCATTTACCTGGCCAACTAGAGCTGATGGAGTAGATGGTTTGATGCCAGGTCAAATGGTTTGAAAGATACACTATTGAGCCACTTTCAACTGACCCTCACTGCAAGTTTTAGTATCGACTGAGATCATCTTTCCAAATGCAAATGAAGTCGAATCGCCCAAAACTAAGAGATTTTATTATAGACCTTGGAAACACAATCTTGTAGCCCCTGATGGTTTGTCGATACCTCTCACGAGGTCTAAGATATGAGCCCCAGAAGATCATTGCCTAATTGTGCTTAGTGCACCTTGGGGTCGCTTGGCACGAGCATGGTCGCAACCATTCCAGAGACTCTATGTGAAGAATAGGGTTGTCACTACCATTTACCTAGCCAACCAAAGCTAATGAAGCATATGATTTGATGCCAGATCGGATGGTTTGAAAGATACACTACTAAGCCGCTTTCAACTGACCCTCACTACAAGTTTTGGCATCGACACAGATCATCTTGCCAAATGCAAATGAAGTTGAATCACCCAAAACTGAGAGAGGTTATGGTAGACCTGGGAAACATGATCCTATAGCCCCTGATGGTTTGTTGATACCTCTCATGAGGTCCAAGATACAAGCCCCAGAAGATCGCTGCCCAATCATGCTTAGTGCACCTTGGGGTCACTTGGGTCAAGCGTGGTCGCAAGCGTTCCAGTGACTCTATGAACGGAACAGGGTTGTCACTAGTGTTTAAAATGTCATGAAAGTGAACCACTAACTTATAGTCCACACCATTTTTTGTAATGAAAAAGTTAACCCTTTTATTCTCTCGTGCAAATTTAGAAAGCATGTCAATTGCAGACCATAAAACACACAATGCATTATGGTACATTAGGTAGCCTACAAGTAGTTGTGCTTTACAGATTGAGTAAGTATTCCTTGGGAACATGTCCTTGTCTATAGTGGAAACAATTAGGTTTTCATCTGAAACAAGAGAAGAACCAAATGGGAAAGCATGCACAATTCTTTTCTTGACCCAGTTCCGTTGCAATGACTGTTAGTGGTATGTTTGAAATTTGAACTATGAAACTAATCATGATTAAGCTTATTATGTTTTAGGTTTAACTTGTATAGATTTTTTGAAATGATAAAAAATAATATCCTTAAAGAATTAGAAACAACAATCAAACATGTAAGAATTCAAACCATGCAAATGACATAAGTAAATGAGATGTAAGATACCTTGTTGGCACTATTGGCCACCCATACATGATTTTGGTCATAATTCCTTATCAAGACTTCTAGGGCATTTAACTTTTAAATCAAATTGCTTGTTACAAATTGCCATTATAGGCTTCAAAAGATCTCAATTAACCATTAAGGATCCTTTTGTCCTTCTATCTTTGATTGGATCCATATTGACCATAGGTGTCTTCATAGGTGCTCCTGCACAAGTTACAATCCACATACAAAACCAAGTTTATTGAGTCAAAATAAAATAAAAGAAAGGTGAAATTGATGTATTGAAATTAAGCTTAACTAACTTAGAAAATAATGCACTAAGTTAACTTATTACCTAGTCATGTGTTCCTAAAGGGTCATCTCTTTGCTATAGGGTCTCCAATAGTGCTTCATGATCAATAGTACTAATAGTCCAAAGTTATTTTGTCTTTGATCTTCCTTGATCCTTTGACAACTTGAAATTTGTTTCTATAACAAGGTGTGAATACATGAGAATAGTTTTGTGCTTCTCATAGTCTTCAAATGCGGGAATTCCAATCTTTCTAATCATGTATGTTTGCAGCCATGTTCCTACAACAACAACTAAACCAGTAGGATATGTGAAACCATCACCATCTGTCATCGATTATACAAGATTTTTTTTACCTCGTACACAACATGCTAACCAATAATCTGACCTCTTATCATTCCCATGTGGTGCAACTGATGAAAAAACATCTCCTGGCTGCACAAGATCTGAAAGATGGTCACACTCAACTGAAGTGTCCATGTCATCATTTCTTATAGAGAGTGTTAAAGATAAAGCATTTAGATACTATGGAACCCATGTATCCACCCACTCACTTAACTCACAATGATCCCAATCATACTAAAAACACATGGGGCAAAAACAAGCCAATATTGGAGCTTCGAAATGAATGTATTTTTTAGGAGTCTTTCACTGATTGACAATCCAATATATCTCCTATAGTTCCCTCCTCAACCAACCAAAATAATCTACATACTGTAGAATCAAGAGTCCCCCCCTGTGACAATGCTAAAGTAAACCAATTAATAATAGAATGAGCATCAAGAAGTTCAACACCTGAAATCCTCAATTGCTCCTTAACTAGAGCTCTCTTCACACATGCACCTGCTCCATCATGCTCCCCTTTCCCATGCCCTAACACAAAAAAGCTCCAAATATGAGGTACACCTCTCTCCACATATATTATACACAACCAATAAAACATTCTAGCATTCTTAAATTAACTGGTGCAATTATTTGACCAAATGAAATGCTTATCCATAGCAATACCATTTTCCTGCAAGAAGTCAAAATAGTTCTGGAAACAATGTTGAACAAACTCATGAGAGTGAGACCTATCGTCACTCATATAAAAATGGTACTCTCTGATTATCTTTCACTCATCTTTTGTGCTATCAGGGGAATGTCTATATGTGATGTGTACAAAAATAGCAACCTAAATGGAATTGTAATATTGAGCTTGAGTCTCATTTTGGGGCTGCAATGTATAGTTCTCCACAAATTCTACAATAGATATAATAGTTCCAATGGGGAAAGTGTCCTTACACATCCTAAATTGTTGATCCAACCATTGAGACCTGTGACTATGCCTTGCATACTTGTAAAAAAGATTTGTCTTGAAATCTGAGATAAAATCAACAACATTGTATTCTTTTGCAACTAACTCACATCTAGAGCCTTCACCTCCACTCTTCAATGTATATTTCACTGTTTCATATACCTTTTTTTGGACGAGTGTCTTTCCAAAATTGTGTTCCAAACCCTCATGAAAACATGTCGTAAACTTGGAAAAGCCACCACATTCTGAGCACTTGGCATTTAAGCAATTTTTTTTATAAAATAAACAACCATCATCTCTTTGACATAAAAATTGATCTAGCAAGTCTCTTGATGATTTGGGAAGACCACTTGCACCATAATCCTCTAGCATTTCATTAGTATGAAAAGTAGAATGAATGGACCATAATAATTCATGATGCATTGAAAACTGAACATGATATTTGCAACAACATGTATTCTGAATCTTGAGGGGTACACAATAAAATGACTTCATGGATTCAAAAGACCTTTGTGATATTTTCAATGTTGGATGTGTCTCACAAATTTGTTTATACAACATTGTTTAACTTACCTCCACATAATGTTTAGGATGTGGAGTGTGGTCTTGATTGCCAACACTCAACTTCAAGACATCCTTCACATTTGGTGACTCTCTTGAATTAGCATCCCAAAATTGTTGAATTTCATCCTTGACAACATCTGTTAGCTTCTTATCGAAACACGAAAGTCTCCCACCATAAGTGCATGTATCAATTTGAAGCAGATCATCAAGTCTTTCTCTTCTTGCAAGTTCTCTAGCCAAATTTTTATGGTCTATATTGAAGTTAACACAAGTTTGTCTCATCAAAAGAGCCTTTCTCAACTGATGACTTACTAAGGAGGTTGTAATAACCCTTTGAGAAACTCTCTTGTCTTTTTCTCTGCTAGTCTTCCCAATGCTATTGATAGCACTGAAAAGATTCTTCACAACAATGGCATTTCTCTCCATTTTCTTGTTCACACAAATCTTCAATTTCACAAGCATGGGTCTCATCTTTTGCATCTTTAACAACTACACAAAAATTTGACATTGCTCAACCAATGTCTTGTTTCCAAAAAATTGATCATAAAGTCTTGAAGCCCACAACCTAACGGTTCTATGTGACCTCTTTCCTTCCCAATTATTCATAATGTTCTCAATTTCAATTAGCCATTTAGGTGTTCTTGAAAGCCCTAAACTTGAAGATTGATTATCTTTATTGCAAGGAACTTCATTTCGCATATAATTTGGAGATGTGTAACATTCACGTGGTTCTTGTGCAACATTTTCATTCTCCAAGTTTACATTTTCAATCTCCATTTGTACATTTTCATCTTCATTCCATTCATTGTCATTCCCCAAATCTACGTTTTCATTCACCAAGTCTACATTTTCATTCTCCATCTCTACATTTTCATCTTCACTCCATACATTGTTATTCACAAAATTAATTTCCATATTATTTTCAAATTCAACATCCTCTTCACTTGCAACTACATTTATGGGGTCACCTTGATTAATGTTTAACATACCTTCTCTCCTTCTTCGGTGATTTTCCCTATCATTTTCCCTATATGCTTGAATTTCTTCGTTCATCACCTTCCTCTTCCGTTTAGCCTTTCGACAACTCCTGCTTCCCATGGTGAGACCACAAGTTGAAAAAAAAAAAAAAAATGGGCCCCAAATCACTTTTTTTTTCCTGCAACCCATGAAAAAATTCTGAAATCTCGTGCTTCTCTGGTCTGTGGGGACAGCGAATATTTTGGTCAAATATCACCAGTCAATAATCAGGAACCCGATTTTATTGGGTACTTGATATTTCTAGGTAGATGAAAAAAAGGGTGGAAGCAAATGAAAAAATTGAACTTTTTATATATAAAATGAAGTATATAAGATATATATATAATGTATATTATATATACTAATGTATATAATATTTATATATATAATATATTATATATATACTAATGTATATATATATATAATGTATTCAAAAAAATAACTGCATAGTTGACTTGATGATAGCCAGTTTCAGCCCATGTCCTCTTGAAAGTATCCAGCATAGGATTTTACTATAAACTCCTTGTAATGTCGGCGGTCTAACTATACTGAATAAGTAGGTGTCCATAGGGGTCATGGGGACTTCCTAGGGATCCTAATGCTTGATAAGTGTACTAGGACCCCTAGGAAGTCCACATGACCACTTTTGATAAATTTGAATGCTCAAGTGTGTTTGAAGGGGTCCTAGGACCCCTTAGGACATACTTGAGCATTCCAATGTGTCCACAGGGGTCACCGGGACTTCCTAGGGATCCTAATGTGTGATAAGGTGTACTAGGACCCCTAGGAAGTCTCTATGACCCCTTTTGACACATTTGAATGCTCAAGTATGTCTGAAGGGGTTGTAGGACCCCTTAGAACACACTTGAGCATTCCACTGTGTCCATAGGGGTCATGTGGACTTTCTAGGGGTCCTAATGCATGATAAGGTGTACTAGGACCCCTAGGAAGTCCACATGACCCCTTTTGACACATTTTAATGCTCAAGTGTGTCCAAAGGGGTCCTAGGACCCCTTAGGACATGCTTGAGCATTCCAATGTGTCCAAAAGGGTCATAGAGACATCCTAGGGGTCCTAACGGGTGATAAGGTGTATTAGGACCCCTAAGAAGTCCCCATGACCCCTTTTGACACATTCAAATGCTCAAGTGTGTCTGAAGAGGTTGTATGACCCATTAAGACATACTTGAGCATTCCAATGTGTCCACAAGGGTCACAGGGACTTTCTATGGGTCCTAACGTGTGATAAGGCATACTAGGACCCCTAGAAAGTCCCCATGACCCCTTTTGATACATTTGAATGCTCAAGTATGACTGAAGGGGTCGTAGGACCCCTTAGGACATACTTGAGCATTCCAATGTGTCCACAGGGGTCACGAGGACTTCCTAGGGGTCCTAACACATGATAAGGCATACTAGGACTCCTAGGAAGTCCCCATGACCCCTTTTGACATATTCAAACACTCAAGTGTGTTCAAAGAAGTCGTAGGACCCCTTAAGACATACTTGAGTGTTTCAATGTGTCCACAAGGGTCACAGGGACTTCCTAGGGGTCCTAACATGTGATAAGGTGTACTAGGACCCCTAGGAAGTCCCCATGACCCCTTTTGACACATTTGAATTCTCGAGTGTGTTCTAAGGGGTCGTAGGACCCCTTAGGACATACTTGATCATTCCAATGTGTTCACAGGGGTCACAGGGACTTCTTAGGGTTTCTAGCATGTGATAAGGTGTACTAGGACCCCTAGGAAGTCCCCATGACCCCTTTTGACACATTCAAATGTGCAAGTGTGTCCTAAGGGGTCATAGGACCCCTTAGGACACACTTGAGCGGTCTAATGTGTCCATAAGAGTCACGGGGACTTTCCAAAGGTCCTAATGCATGATAAGGCATACTAGGACCCCTAGGAAGTACCCATGACCCCTTTTGACACATTCAAATGCTCAAGTGTGCTTGAGGAGGTTGTAGGACCCCTTAGGACACACTTGAGCATTCCAATGTGTCCATAGGGGTCAGAGGGACTTCCTAGGGGTCCTAACATGTGATAAGGTGTACTAGAACCCCTAAGAAGTCCCCATGAACCCTTTTGACACATTTGAATGCTCAAGTATATTCAAAGAGGTTGTAGGACCCCTTACAACATACTTGAGCATTTCAATGTGTCCACAAGGGTCACGGGGACTTCCTAGGTGTCCTAACTCATGATAAGGTGTAGTAGGACCCCTAGGAAGTCCCTATGACCCCTTTTGACACATTAGAATGCTTAAGTGTGTGAGAAGAGGTCATAGGACCCCTTAGGACACACTTGAGTGTTCCAATGTGTCCATAGGGGTCACGGGGACTTCCTAGGGGTCCTAACGCATGATAAGATGTACTAGGACCCCTAGGAAGTCCCCATGACCCCTTTTCACACATTTGAATGCTAAAGTGTGTCCGTAGGGGTTGTAAGACCCCTTAGGACATACTTGAGCATTCCAATGTTTCCATAAGGGTCACAGAGACTTTCTAGGGGTCCTAAAACATGATAAGGTGTATTATAACCCCTAGGAAGTCTACATGGCCCATTTTGACACATTTGAACACTCAAGTGTGTTCGAAGGGGTCATAGGACCCCTTAGGACATACTTGAGCATTCTAATGTGTCCATAGGGGTCACGGGGACTTCCCAAGGGTCCTAACATGTGATAAGGCATACTAGGACCCCTAGGAAGTCCCCATGACCCCTTTTGACACATTCAAATGCTCAAGTGTGTCCGAAGAGGTCATAGGACCCCTTAGGACACACTTGAGCATTCCAATGTGTCCATAGGGGTCACGGGGACTTCCTATGGGTCCTAACATGTGATAAGGTGTTCTAGGACCCCTAGGAAGTCCCCATGAACCCTTTTGACACATTTGAATGTCCAAGTGTGTCTGAAGGGGTTGTATGACCCCTTAGGACATACTTGAGTGTTCGAATGTGTCCATAGGGGTCACAGAGACTTTCTAGGGGTCCTAACACATGATAAGGTGTACTAGGACTCCTAGGAAGTCCCTGTGACCCCTTTTGACACATTCAAACTCTCAAGTGTGTCTAAAGAGGTCATAGGGCCTCTTAGGACACACTTGAGCATTCCAATGTGTCCATAGGGGTCATGGGGACTTCTTAGGGGTCCTAACGCATGATAAGGCATACTAGGACCCCTAGGAAGTCCCCATGACCCCTTTTGACACATTTGAATGCTCAAGTGTGTCCTAAGAGGTCATAGGACCCCTTAGGACACACTTGAGCATTCCAATGGTTACTGTCCAAAATCATTTGGAGAGTAATATTCTTCTCCTAATTGTAATAAGAAACTCAAAATGCAGAAGACAACAAATAGCTGGGGCATTTATTTCCTATGACCTATGTCAATTTTAGTTCAATTCCTATTCATGATAATCTCAATGTGTAAAAATAAACTAATGTGTTATTTTAAAATGGTGTTGACTGAAATTTATGAACATATGTCAAATATCCATTTTTTCCAAAATTTGAAATAGAACTAGTGGTAATATAATCAAATATGTGAATTTCACATCCAATCATTGGATGTTAATCAAAAGTACAACACAGTAATATTTTTGTACCGATAAACAATCTTAGTCTTACTTCAAACCTACTCCCATGTATGTGGGTTCTTGGAGGTATCTACTGAAAAATGTGTGGATCTATAATGTCCCTATCTAGGACCTTACTCACTTTTCTTAAAACTCCTAATTAGAATTTGGATTTCTAATGCCTACTATGATATTATTTAAGTTTTGCTTGCTCCTTACTAATTAATATTATAATGAATTGGTTATCCTTCCCCTTCTCTATCTCTCCTACTCTCTCCCCTTCCCCTTCTCTCTCTCTCCTACTCTATCCCTTTCCCATTCCTCTCTCTCTCTCTCTCTCTCTCTCTCTCTCTCTCTCTCTTCTCTATCTCTCTCTCCTACTCTCTCCCCTTCCCCCCCTCTCTCGCTCTCTCTCTCTCTCTCTCTCTCTCTCTCTCTCTCTCTCTCTCTCTCTCTCTCTCTCTCTCTCCCCTTCTCTATCTCTCTCCTCCTCTCTCCCCTTCCCCTTCTCTCTCTCTCCTACTCTCTCCCCTTCCCCTTCTCTCTATCTCTCCTACTCTCTCCCCTTCCCCTTCTCTCTCTCTCTCTCTCTCTCTCTCTCTCTCTCTCTCTCTCTCTCTCTCTCCCCCTTCCCCTTCTCTCTCTCTCTCTCTATCCTACTCTCTCCCCTTCCCATTCTCTATATCTCTCCTACTCTCTCCTCTTCCCCTTCTCTCTCTCTCTCTCTCTCTCTCTCTCTCTCTCTCTCTCTCCTACCCTCTCCCCTTCCCCTTCTCTCTATCTCTCCTACTCACTCCCCTTCCCCTTCTCTCTCTCCTACTCTCTCCTTCTCTCTCTCTCTCATCACCCTCTCTCTCTCTATCCTTCTCACCTTCTCACTCTCTCTCTTCCTCTCTCAGCCCCTACTACTTTCTTATAGTCTCTCTTCCTCAATGGCCGCCCATGAATTTTTTAAATGGTTGATTGATTTCCTTTGCTCCTTTCAATGGCCATCCATGATTTTTTTTCAATCTTCCAACCTTTCATACATAGTTGTAAAATGCATATTATTATATATTATATACATATAAAATAATATGTAATATATGATATATAATGTAACATTTAATATTAATCTATATTAAATAATATTTAATGTAAAATGTATATTATATAATATTTAATATATAATTGATATTATATAATATATAATCTAATCTAATATAGGATGGAGAAATGGGAGGGAGAAAGTGTGAGGTCTCACCCCAACCTGTCATAGCATCTTTTCTTTTCTGCATTTTGATACATTGATACACTTGTTGATCTATTTTGATAGAGACTCGAGATATGATATTTTGATGGTGGTTATTATATTATGTATGTGTGGATGTGAATCTAGAGTACATCATGATTTTGATTATGCATTGTTGATTAAGTGAATTATTCATGATTAGACTTGATTACTGCACATGATGATTATGTACTTATGATGTTTGAATATTATTGAATGGGAAATTGTGATTTGAATTGAGCTATACATATTGAGTTATGATACTAAATAGGAAATTGAATATGTATATTTCATGTAATGTTATCATCTTGAACTACTGATGCTCGATGTGAAGTGTGCAGGTATGAGAACCATGGGAATTATCAGAGAACCAAGGTTAAACACATGTGAACTGAGTAAGCCAAGGCTTAGTCCAATATGGGATTACAAAGCCTCGTTGTAATGTGGACTTGTGTAAATGTGAATTTTTCATGTGCACTAGCTATTAGCTTCGTGTTGTCATTCATGGCATTGTATGTGTTGTGCAATCGTTAGTGTCACTTGACACTTGTAATGTGCTCATTTAAATTCATTTTATTCCAGTCACTTCTAGAGGCCAATAAGAGGTTCTAGGGGTCATTTTTGGCATTATTTAAGTACCTTAATGTTAGGGGTATGAGTTAGGAAGGTTTTGAACATATCCTAAATCCCCTAGAGACTTTGGCAACCCTTTTTTGGACCCATTTACCCTTAGCCACGAGATTGTATGGATCTTGACCCTTACCCAACTTTACCTTTTCTTCCAATCAGGCATTAATTATGGGGGGACAAGGAAAACCAAGTAGACCAAAGAGGTCAAGTCTGCATTTATGTTTGGTGGGTGGGGAGAATTTGGAGCCTTTTTAGAAGCCCTTGATAGAATTGGAGGGTGTTCACCCACTCTCTAATTTTAGAGACTTTAGGGTTTTGGAAAGAGGAGGACAAGTGGATAGCTCTTCTCAACTATCAATTTCCATCACACTTGTGAAGGTTGGTCTTTCATTTCTATGGAGATTTTCTTGTTTTTGCTCAATAGATTAGATGTGTTCTTGCTCTTTCATGTGTTTAAAGTGTATCCTTGTTGTGCTATTGTATTGTATGGGAAGGGAATTTGATGTTGAAATTCATGTTTTTCCTTTGTTTTGCTTGAATGAGGGTGTTCATGTGTATGGGAGTAAGGCATTACTCACCTCTTTGGGAAGAGGAAGAAGTGGCCTTGGGTGAAGGGGTTAGTTGGGCTCTCCATGAGGTGAGAGTCTCTTCTCTTGGAGAAGAGGGAAAAATTCATGGTGTATGGGCACCATGAAGCCATTGAAATCTTGTATCATGAAGATGTGATAACCATTGTTGTGTATGGAAGATGGAATTGTAGCCTTGAAGAGGCAAATGAGATATCCTTGTTGAGGAATTTGTGAAAGAAAAACAATGGCAATCTCCCCTTGGAAAAGCCCACCTTCACCCTTCTTCAATGAGCTTGCAAAGTTCATGTGTGTAGCCTTGGAGGGAGTAACTTTTTGTTATTGCATGTGTGTAAAATTATGAGTATCTTGTTGTTTGTTGTACCCCATTTATCCTTGGTTCTCCAAGCTTGGGGGTGGTCTCATAAGAGACCTATGTTGGGTGGTGAGCACTCATGGTTCTCACTCCTTTTATTGCAGGTTTGGAAGCCAAAGATTCATGTGGAAAAAGATTGAAGAGATCCCCTCCTTGATATGCTTGTAGTAAACTTTCATGTGTTGTTGCATTGGTGATCTTGAAGAAGATCCTCTCTTGTAGTAATTTGTAAAGTTGTTACCATTCTTGGGTCCATTGTAAAGTGATAGATGAATATGAACTGATACATGCATTGTGATGAAGTGAAATTGTTATGTTTATGATTGTATCTCATTGAATATCTTCTCCAAATTGTATTATATAAATGAAAAGTGAAAGCTCCTTCATCATAGAGATTTTGTAATGAATTTGATAAGATGACTATAATGAAAATGCAATGCATTTCTATCATGTCTATTGGATTTTGCTTCATAAAATAGTGGAGTGGCTTTCATGAAATGATATTCAAGATTATGAAAATGAAATGTGATAGTTTTCAATGTCTTCTAAATTTTAACTTATGCATGGATATGGTAGGTTCTCTATTATAGTTGAAGAATTGTCATAGTTATATTAACAAATTCAAATGAACCTAATTCTATGCTCATTTCTCATCAAATGTAATAAGGAAATATGGTTAAATAACATAGTTGATATTATTGAAACCCTCTATAATAACACTCTAATTCATCAACCTCAATGGTATATTAATCCTTTTATAGACACCCTCAATTACTCAAATGAAGCAAATGTGAAAGGATGAAGAAAAACTATGTTCTCATAAAAAAAGACACTTCCAGAATTTTCAAGAGCAATTTGCTCTCTAGAAAATGTATGAGGATAAAATTATCCCCATACTTCACAGAGAATATTCCCTATTTTTCATTTAGACACTAATTAAATTTAACCATAACTAACACCTATCCTAAATATAGCCATCTCCAAATTAAAATAAGTTTTATTTAACAAGACATAAAAGCTTGCTTCAACCCATGCAATCCTATGGGACCCACGCCAAGATTTCATCCTTGCTCAAACTACCTTTGAAAAAAAATTTAAACATAAAATGCACCTACCTCTTTACCCAACATAGGTCTTTGGAGTTGCAAGTGGGAGGCAACTTAAATATGGGATTTACTTGAGGTTTTGAAAATTATGATGCTAGCTTGTGATTGGGCCACCTTGTCAGGACTTTATGCAATGTACTTGACACATCTCCCAAAACCTGTGCCAAATCATCCTCCTCCTTACATGCTAGTTATCCATTCTTCCATGCACTAATTTCTTGACCCTTTCTGTCCACATCACCTTCCATTTGTCCTTCCTTCCTTTTTGTACCTAGACAAAGGCATTCATGGAGTCTGAAAAAGAAACAAATTTAAACTTTCACCTTTTTTGCAAAATTCTCCTCACTTGATGTGAGTGATAAGTAGTTTGGGGTAGTGTGTTGTAAGAAGTGGGCCCCACCAAGTTTTCGACCCCCTTGCCTTGATATACACCCCCTTGGACTTGGGTCATGGCTAGGTTATTAAGAAAGTTAGTTTAGGGGTAAGTAGGTGGGAGGTTTGAAGATAGTAGCCTCTAGGATTAGTTGTGATGTGTCCATTGGTAGGACTAGTGGATGACATGGCTTTTAGAGGTAAATTTTATTTATTTAATTGATTATATGTTTTGTCTTCTTTTTTTTTTGTTTTTGGCATCTCCTTTCCCCTAATATAGTATATGTAAATTATAAGAGATTTAGGGGTAATAGGTGTAGAAGACATAGGGTAGTAGGTTTTAGTGTAAGGAAGGATATCTTAGAAATGTCATTAAGTATTTCATATTGTTAATGTTTAATCTCATTATTTTATACTCATTAATTCTTAATTATATTATTAATTCTGATTAACACTAGGTTAGGAGGGTATTAGGGTTTTATAGATTAGAAGTTAATCCCGATTGTGATTATGGATCATGGGTTCATGTATAATGTTATTGGATTAAAATATTAAGTTAATGTTCTATTTTGTTCATTTAGATTATCGGTGTAAACAATACTAGCTTTAATAAACCTTAGAAATTTAGTTAATTAGTGAAATGATCCCTTATATGATTGTTTCTCTATTGTTATTGAACCAATTAGTTAATGAGGAGATGACTACTCTCAACATGTAGAACAATTGATTGAACTATTAGTTGTCAAGTAAAAGGTTTGGTGAATTGCTAGATTAGAGCGTGCATGATGTATGACAATAACCATTTAGCCAACAATTATAGTTAGCGGTATTAATGTCTTGATCTAGCTAAGAATGAATCAAATTATTTATTACTTGGGTAGAACATTAGATCATTGTCGTATTATATTAGAATCCTCTCGTAATATATCGAACCCTCGAACCCTCACTACCAAAATTATCATTCTTTAATAGAATTGAAATCTATCTAGAATCATCATCTCATCAGATATCTTTGCGAGTGTAGCCTCATACCCTAGGGTTCTACCTTGAACTCAATTCGAGCAACCTGAGTTATAACTTGATCTTAGATTCCTTTCGACATATGAACAAACTTATACTTATCGCCAACACAACTTTACTTTTCCTTTTTTTTTTAAAAAAAATTTGTTGCATTTTTAGTTGGATATTTTTGGGCATGACATTTGGTATCAGAGAAAAGTTTCAACATTGGAACCTTTAGACCCATTACGTTTCAACTTATTTAATTCAAAATTGTATGTAGGATGCCAGTTGTCACAGGGGCTAGTCAACAAGGCCGTAGTCATAGAGTTGTACATGCTCATGCAGGTCAAGAGGATGGACCATGACCACCTCCACCACCACCTCTGAACCCTAACTAGGATATTATGAATGTCCTTCAGACTTTGATCAGGGTGATACAGTAGAGGTTACCACCCATAGCGCCACAGCCAGAGCACCAGATTCCTGAAAGGGAAGCATGGATTTCACAAGATGGTGGAGTTAGTGTCAAAGAGAGGAGTAGGAGCCCTCCACCCAAGATTGTTGAGGGTCGTGGTGACCATGAGGGGGAGTTAGTTCATCAGTTAGGAGCACCTGAGCAAGAGATATGAGTCAGAGAGAGACCCCCTAGAGATGTTGGAGATGAGATCCGAGGGTTATTACGACTCCAGCCACCCTTGTTTTTGGGATCCCCAGATGGGACAGTAGCAGAAGCTTGGTTACAGAGTTTACAGAGATACTTTGGATTGTGCTCTTATGGGAGTAATCTAAAGGCCTGACTTGCAATTCACCTTCTTCAAGATAAGGCCTCCACTTGGTGGCAGTAGGAGGAGTCTATTAAAGGAGTGGCTATCGATACACTCACTTGGGAGTCTTTTGTAGCCTGATTTAGAGAGAGTTATCTCTCCGAGCATTTTAGATAGAGATAGATAGAGGAGTTCCATGATCTCTAGTAGCCTAGGACTTAGGGAATATAGTACCAGACTTGTGGGCCATGTTACACATGTGGTGGTATGGGTCATATTGCGAGGGAGTGCCCATAGGGATAGCCAGCCAGTGGTTAGAGAGGGGCTGTCTCAGAGCCTACAGTCGGTGATATGGGTAGATCCCATAAAGTGTTTGTAGTGGTTGATAACCTCCAGGCCGAGCATCAGGCCATAGTCATAGAGGTGAAAGGTATGATTTGGGGTATCAGTGTTTCTATCTTGTTTGATTTAGGAGCCGCAGACTCCTTTATATCTCCTTTTGTAGTGGAGCCTTGTGGGCTGGTGGCACTTAGATAGGATGTAGGCTGGGAGGTCGAGCTAGCTTCAGGAGCTAGGGTGTCTATTAGTTCCTTGGTTTGCAGTTGCCAGATTCAGTTAGGAGACTTGTTCACAATGTTTGATCTTTGAATTACCCCTCTAGGTTCTTATGACATAGTCCTTGGCATGGATTGGCTATATGCCCACAGCGCCAAGATGGATTGTCATCAGAAGAGGGTTGAGTGTGTGGATAATCATGGTACTTCTATGGTGATTGTTGGAGTTCAGAGACCTATGTCCCTTTGCATGGTTTCTACTATGCAGCTTAGGCGGTGTGTGCGGAAGGGATGCCAGATGTTTGCCATCACCATTAGTGATAGAGGGGAGGATTCAGAGGAGGAGCTATCACTTGAGGATTATCCTATCCTTCAGGAGTATGTAGATGTATTTCCTACTGAGCTACTTGGTATGCCTCCACCTATGGTAGTTGATTTCCATATAGACCTGGTACTAGGAGCTGAGCCCATATCTAGGGCACCATACAAGATGACCACTCATGAGCTCAATGAGCTCAAGATTTAGTTAGAAGAGCTCTTGGAGAAAGGGAATATCCGACCTAGTGTATCACCTTGGGGTGCACCAGTGATTTTTGTGAAGAAGAAGGATGGATCACTTAGATTGTGCATTGATTATTGGTAGTTGAATAAAGTAACAATTAAGAACCGATACCCACTCCCTAGGATTGATGATTTATTTGATTAGTTGCAGGGTGCCCAAGTATTCTCAAAGATAGATCTTAAGTCAGGGTATCATCAGTTGTGGATTGTGGATAGCGACATTCACAAGACTGCCTTTCGTATGAGATATGGTCACTATGAGTTTACAGTAGTACCATTTGGCCTCATAAATGCTCCTGCTATGTTCACGAGCCTCATGAATGGAGTATTTTGTACATTCTTGGATAATTTTGTGGTGGTGTTCCTTGATGATATACTGATATATTCTCATAATGAGGAGGAGCACGAGAAGCATCTGAGATAGGTTTTGCAGCATTTGAGAGAGAATCAATATGGTAGCTTGTCGAAATGTGCCTTCTTTAGACCAGAGGTGCATTACCTTGGTCATGTTATATCTGCTAATGGGATCTCTGTAGACCCATCGAAGATTAGAGCTATTATGGATTGGCTGGCACCCACTAATGTCACCGAGGTTAGAAGTTTTATGGGGTTAGCAAGTTATTACAGATGCTTTGTGGCAAGATTTTCTAGGATAGCTCATCCCATCACTTCCCTTCAGAGAAAGGGGAAGAAGTATGAATGGACAGAGAAGTGTGAGAGAGCTTTTCAAGAGCTTAAGAGAGCCCTCACTAGTGCCCCGATTTTAGTAGTGCCAGATCCTTCAGCAGACTTTGTGGTATGCACTGATGCTTCCTTGGATGGGTTAGGAGCAGTTCTTATGCAGGATGGTCATTCCATAGCTTTCGAGTCTAGGAAGCTAAAGACTCATGAGCTCAATTATCCTACTCATGACCTTGAGCTTGCAGTAGTAGTTCATGCATTGGTGAGATGGTGACACTTTCTTCTAGGCCACCAATTTGAGCTCCATTCAGACCACCAAAGTCTTCAGTATATCTTTTCACAGCCTAACCTTAGTGCTAGGTAGAGGAGATGGATGGAGTTTTTGTGTGAGTATGATTTTGATGTTCATTACATCAAAGGGAAGGAGAATGTGGTGGCAGATGCCTTGAGTAGGAGGAGGCATGAGCTCTCCTCTATGGTTTCTAGTACAAATTTGAGGGAGCACATTTTGCATCACTTGCCAGAGGATGGTTTCTATGTAGAGGTTTGTCAGATTGTTCATTCTCAGAGACCCCTTGAGGGGAAATATGCAAAATATTCCTTAGAGTCCGATGGTCTTTTATGTCATAGGGGATGCATCTATGTACCCTCTACAGGGGATTTGTGAGATTTTATAGTGCTCGAGGCTCATAGAGCACCTTATGCAGCTCATCCAAGAGTTAAGAAGTTGCATGCTGATCTAAGACAGTTGTATCATTGGCCAGGCATGAGGTTGCAGATTGCCAGTATAGTTGCTACATGCCTAGAGTGTCAAAGAGTTAAGGTGGAGCATAGTCATCTAGGTTGGCTCCTATAGCCACACGAGATTGCTAAGTGGAAGTGGGATACTATATCCATCGACTTCATTGTTTGTCTTCCTATGTCTTCTCGCTGCCATGATGCCATCTTGGTGACAGTTGACACGTTGACCAAGGTTGCCCACTTTTCACCTATGCGTACTACATTCACAGCATGAGATGTAGCTCAAGTGTTTTTGCAAGATATTGTCAGACTTCATGGCATTCCCCATAAGATCATCTCTGATAGAGACTCCTTGTTCACATCAGCCTTTTGGAGAGAGCTACAGGCAGCATTGGACAGTAGGCTCAATTTTAGTATGGCATATCATCCTCAGATAGATGGACAGACAGAGAGGGTTAATCAGGTGTTAGAAGATATGCTACATATGTATGTGATGGACCATCAGGTCAAGTGGGAGGAATACCTACATCTAGTAGAGTTTGCCTATAACAATGGGCATCATTCTTCTATTGGTATGTCGCCATATCAGGCCTTATATGGTAGACCCTATAGGACACCACTGAGTTGGGATAGGATCAAGGATAGAGTATCTATTGGATCCCAGTTGGTCAAGGATATGGAATAGTAGGTGGCCTTGATTAGACAATTCCTTAGAGAGGCCCAGGATCGATAGAAGAAGTATGTTGATGCAAAGAGGGTAAACTATGAGTATATGGTTGGTGATAGGGTCTTCTTGAGAGTGCGACCACATAAGAGTCCAACCCACATTGGAAAGGGCTCTAAATTAGCAACTTGCTTTGTTGGACCTTTTGAGATATTGGAGAGGATAGGACCAGTTGCCTATCATTTAGCATTGCCACCCAGCCTGTCATGCATCCATGATGTGTTTCATGTATCTGTGTTATGAAAGTATATTTATGATGAGTCTCACATTATAGGTTGGGATGCCTTGCAGGGGGATTTAGGTAGACAGATAGCTTTGGAGCCCATTCGCATTTTGGGCCGACGGACCCTAGCACTTTGAGGTAGAGAGCTGGACAAGGTTAGGGTCCAGTGGGATTATTATGATGAGGTCACGGCTTCATGGGAGGATGCAGCACAGATGAGATCACAGTACCCATACCTTTTTGATGAACTCTAGGAGGAAGTTCATGCCTAGGGGGGGAGGATGTGAGGCCTCACCCTGACCTATCATAGCATCTTTTCTTTTTTGCATTTTGATACATTGATAAACTTGTTGATCTATTTTCATAGAGACTCGAGATATGATATTTTGATGGTGGTTATTATATTATGTATGTGTGGATGTGAATCTAGAGTACATCATGATTTTGATTATGCATCATTGATTAAGTGAATTATTCATGATTAGATTTGATTACTGCACATGATGATTATGTACTTATCATGTTCAAATATTATTGAATGGGAAATTGTGATTTGAATTGAGCTATACATATTGAGTTATGATACTAAATAGGAAATTGAATATGTATATTTCATGTAATGTTATCATCTTGAACTACTGATGCTCGATGTGAAGTGTGTAGGTATGAGAACCATGGGAATTATCAGAGAACCAAGGTTAAACACATGTGAACTGAGTAAGCCAAGGCTTAGTCCAATATGGGATTACAAAGCCTCGTTGTAATGTGCACTTGTGTAAATGTGAATTTTCATGTGCACTAGCTATTAGCTTCATGTTTTCATTCATGGCAATGTATGTGTTGTGCAATCGTTAGTGTCACTTGACACTTATAATGTGCTCATTTAAATTCATTTTATTCCAGTCACTTCTAGAGGCCAATAAGAGGTTCTAGGGGTCATTTTTGGCATTATTTAAGTACCTTAATGTTAGGGGTATGAGTTAGGAAGGTTTTGAACATATCCTAAATCCCCTAGAGACTTTGGCAACCCTTTTTTGGACCCATTTACCCTTAGCCACGAGATTGTATGGATCTTGACCCTTACCCAACTTTACCTTTTCTTCCAATCAGGCATTAATTATGGGGGGACAAGGAAAACCAAGTAGACCAAAGAGGTCAAGTCTGCATTTATGTTTGGTGGGTGGGGAGAATTTGGAGCCTTTTTAGAAGCCCTTAATAGAATTGGAGGGTGTTCACCCACTCTCTAATTTTAGAGACTTTAGGGTTTTGGAAAGAGGAGGACAAGTGGATAGCTCTTCTCAACTATCAATCGCCATCACACTTGTGAAGGTTGTTCTTTCATTTCTATGGAGATTTTCCTATTTTTTCTCAATAGATTAGATGTGTTCTTGCTCTTTCATGTGTTTGAAGTGTATCCTTGTTGTGCTATTGTATTGTATGGGAAGGGAATTTGATGTTGAAATTCATGTTTTTCCTTTGTTTTGCTTGAATGAGGGTGTTCATGTGTATGGGAGTAAGGCATTACTCACCTCTTTGGGAAGAGGAAGAAGTGGCCTTGGGTGAAGGGGTTAGTTGGGCTCTCCATGAGGTGAGAGTCTCTTCTCTTGGAGAAGAGGGAAAAATTCATGGTGTATGGGCACCATGAAGCCATTGAAATCTTGTATCATGAAGATGTGATAACCATTATTGTGTATGGAAGATGGAATTGTAGCCTTGAAGAGGCAAATGAGATATCCTTGTTGAGGAATTTGTGAAAGAAAAACAATGGCATTCTCCCCTTGGAAAAGCCCACCTTCACCCTTCTTTAATGAGCTTGCAAAGTTCATGTGTGTAGCCTTGGAGGGAGTAACTTGTTGTTATTGCATGTGTGTAAAATTGTGAGTATTTTGTTGTTTGTTGTACCCCGTTTATCCTTGGTTCTCCAAGCTTGGGGGTGGTCTCATAAGAGACCTAGGTTGGGTGGTGAGCACCCATGGTTCTCACTCCTTTTATTGTAGGTTTGGAAGCCAAAGATTCATGTGGAAAAAGCTTGAAGAGATCCCCTCCTTGATATGCTTGTAGTAAACTTTCATGTGTTGTTGCATTGGTGATCTTGAAGAAGATCCTCTCTTGTAGTAATTTGTAAAGTTGTTACCATTCTTGGGTCCATTGTAAAGTGATAGATGAATATTAAGTGATACATGCATTGTGATGAAGTGAAGTTGTTATGTTTATGATTGTATCTCATTGAATATCTTCTCCAAATTGTATTATATAAATGAAAAGTGAAAGCTCCTTCATCATAGAGATTTTGTAATGAATTTGATAAGATGACTATAATGAAAATGCAATGCATTTCTATCATGTCTATTGGATTTTGCTTCTTAAAATAGCAGAGTGGCTTTCATGAAATGATATTCAAGATTATGAAAATGAAATGTGATAGTTTTCAATGTCTTCTAAATTTTAACTTATGCATGGATATGGTAGGTTCTCTATTATAGTTGAAGAATTGTCATAGTTATATTAACAAATTCAAATGAACCTAATTCTATGCTCATTTCTCATCAAATGTAATAAGGAAATATGGTTAAATAACATAGTTGATATTATTGAAACCCTCTACAATAACACTCTAATTCATCAACCTCAATGGTATATTAATCCTTTTATTGATGCCCTCAATTACTCAAATGAAGAAAATGTGAAAGGATGAAGAAAAACTATGTTCTCATAAAAATAGACAATTCCAGAATTTTCAAGAGCAATTTGCTCTCTGGAAAATGTATGAGGATAAAATTATCCCCATACTTCACAGAGAATATTCCCTATTTTTCATTTAGACACTAATTAAATTTAACCATAACTAACACCTATCCTAAATATAGCCATCTCCAAATTAAAATAAGTTTTATTTAACAAGACATAAAAGCTTGCTTCAACCCATGCAATCCTATGGGACCCACGCCAAGATTTCATCCTTGCTCAAACTACCTTTGAAACTTTTTTTAAACATAAAATGCACCTACCTCTTTACCCAACGTAGGTCTTTGGAGCTGCAAGTGGGAGGCAACTTAAATATGGGATTGACTTGCGGTTTTGAAAATTATGATGCTAGCTTGTGATTGGGCCACCTTGTCAAGACTTTATGCAATGTACTTGACACATCTCCCAAAACCTGCACCAAATCATCCTCCTCCTTACATGCTAGTGATCCATTCTTCCATGCACTAATTTCTTGACCCTTTCTATCCACATCACCTTCCATACTTTTTGTACGTAGACAAAGGCATTCATGGAGTCTGAAAAAGAAACAAATTTAAACTTTCACCCTTTTTGCAAAATTCTCCTCACTTGACGTGAGTGATAAGAAGTTTGGGGTAGTGTGTTGTAAGAAGTGGGCCCCACCAAGATTTCGACCCCCTTGCCTTGATATACACCCCCTTTGACTTGGGTCATGGCTAGGTTATTAAGAAAGTTAGTTTAGGGGTAAGTAGGTGGGAGGTTTGAAGATAGTAGCCTCTAGGATTAGTTGTGATGTGTCCATTGGTAGGACTAGTGGATGACATGGCTTTTAGAGGTAAATTTTATTTATTTAATTAATTATATGTTTTGTCTTCTTTTTTTTTGTTTTTGGCATCTCCTTTCCCCTAATATTGTATATGTAAATTATAAGAGATTTAGGGGTAATAGGTGTAGAAGACATAGGGTAGTAGATTTTAGTGTAAGGAAGGATATCTTAGAAATGTCATTAAGTATTTCATATTGTTAATGTTTAATCTCATTATTTTATACTCATTAATTCTTAATTATATTATTAATTCTGATTAACACTAGGTTAGGAGGGTATTAGGGTTTTATAGATTAGAAGTTAATCCCGATTGTGATTATGGATCATGGGTTCATGTATAATGTTATTGGATTAAAATATTAAGTTAATGTTTAATTTTATTCATTTAGATTATCGGTGTAAACAATACTAGCTTTAATAAACCTTAAAAATTTAGTTAATTAGTGAAATGATCCCTTAGATGATTGTTTCTCTATTGTTATTGAACCAATTAGTTAATGAGGAGATGACTACTCTCAACATGTAGAACAATTGATTGAACTATTAGTTGTCAAGTAAAAGGTTTGGTGAATTGCTAGATTAGAGCGTGCATGATGTATGACAATAACCATTTAGCCAAAAATTATAGTTAGCGGTATTAATGTCTCGATCTAGCTAAGAATGAATCAAATTATTTATTGCTTGGGTAGAACATTAGATCATTGCCATATTATTTTAGAATCCTGTCGTAATATATCGAACCCTCGAACCCTCACTACCAAACTTATCATTCTTTAATAGAATTGAAATCTATCTAGAATCGTCATCTCATCAGATATCTTTGTGAGTGTAGCCTCATACCCTAGGGTTCTGCCTTGAACCCGATTCGAGCAACCTGAGTTATAACTTGATCTTAGATTCCTTTCGGCATACGAACAAACTTATACTTATCGCCAACACAACTTTACTTTTCCTTTTTAAAAAAAAAAAAATTTGTTGCATTTTTAGTTGGATATTTTTGGGCATGACAGAAAGGGAAGGGAAAAGTGAAAAATCAAAATTTTGCCATTCTTTTCAGATACACAAAAAATATCGAGTACATGAAAAAATATCGGGTATTTGATTAGGCTCGGTATTGGTTTGTGCACCAAACCTACACGGTCAACTATTGAAATGTCTTAAAAATGTGTTTTTCCCCTATTTCTCTGAGTACCAGACTTCAACCATGTAGCTGACAACTTTTTTTTCACCTGAATTTGATGAAACGAAAAGGGTATCTGAAGGAGATTATCAACTTTCTATCAATATAATTGCTGTCAAATTTTGAATTTGGTAAGTAATTATTAGTTATTTTCTAATTGAGTTACCTCTAAAGTGCTTATTTATATATTGATTGAAAAATGACTATAACTTTCAGATGGTATAACATTTTTGAAATCCAAAAAATGTGTCACATTCTATGCTTCGCCTACTATAAGGGAATTTTTTTTTTTTTGAATTTTGTAAAGTTTTGAATGAGTTAAAGTGGTCAGACACAGGAGTTTTTTTATTCTGAAAATGTTGTAGCAAAAAATTCATAATTAATTTTTTGGAATAAAATTACAAAAAAATATGCATCACATCTGGGCATGAGTCTACTACTTATATATAAAATCTTATAATAAAATATTATCATTTGATTATGATTAAGGTGGTCAGACATACACCTACTTCTTATTTTTTTCCAGAAATTTTTGTACTATTGCATTGAAATCTATACTTTTCACCAATCATACTAACTTTTTTTCAGAAAAGGCCTAGTAGTTTAGAAACTACATTCAATTTTCTACAAATTCTATTGTTACAATTTTTTGATATTAGATTTATAGCTAATTGAAATTTTCACGTCAAGTTGACTAACCCCGATTTGATGATTTTTCATTGCCACTTAAGGGCATAGTTTGGCCCCTCATGATCTTCCACATGCCCTTGTAGTGATTCATGGGGATGATAGGAGGTAAGTGGACTCAAAATACATGTATACCATTCATCAACCCATTACTTTGACTCACACCCCTCCCAATCTTCATCTACACATGATGAACAAAAGCACGTCATATGTCGTGTGTGGATACTCCATGAACTTGCATTACAACTTCTAAAAGAGTGTAGCTCACTCGATCATGTCAATGTACAAAAATTCTCATATGGTGCAATGTTAGTTTCATCCATCAACCAAAAAAATCTATGAACCGTAGACTCACCTTCATTACGTGGACCCGTTGTAGCATTACACCACTAGACAATACATCCCGCATCTGATAATGTTGCTTTCTCTTTGTACTTTAATTCTTCATGTGTTAAGGCTCTTTTAATACATGCACCTACACCATTGTGCTCTCCCTTTCCATGATTAGCCTCTATGAAATTCCACATATATTGAATTCTAGTAATCTTATGTATCCTGAACAACCAATAAAACATCTGAGAATTCTTGAATTGTGATGCATAATTATCTGACCATATGATATGTCGATGATATTTTATGCCCCTATTTACCAAATGACCATAATATATTTGAAATAAACCATGTACAAACTCTGTAGAATGTGAGCGATCATCGCTGATATAAAAATGATACTCCCTCAATATCTTCTTGTTCTCCTCTGTATTGTCCAGTGCATGCATGAATGCTATATGAAAAAATATAGCAACCTGTTGAGAGCTATAATACTTTTCTTGCACCTCATTCTATGGTTGTAGTGTGTAGTTCTTTGCAAATTCCACAACTGAAACAATGGTATCAAGTGGGAATGTGTCCTTGCACAACTTGAATTGCATATCCAACCATCGCGCTCTGTGTGTATACCTTGCATACTCATAAATAATTTATTTACAAAAAATGTCCATGAACTGATACACTGGAATTTTTTCAATTACTAAATCACAGCTTTTAGCCTCTTTTCCATCTTTTATATTGTATGTCACGGTCTTATATTTTCCAAATTCCACTATTTCATTACCGATTGCATGCGTACTCTCCATATATTGACAAATTGGCAAATGTCTCAAACCTCCACAATCTATGCATGTACCATTCAAGCATGAGAGCTTGTAAAATTGTTGACCATCCACTCTTTCACATAAAATGGTAGATATTAATTCCCTTGAAGATTTAGGTGGGACATTTATGTTACAATCCTGCAAAAAATTGTTAGAGTACAAATCTACACATATATTCCTATAAACTTCAAAATGGTTAGAAAATTCAATATGTACCCTACAACAACAAGTTTTGTGTGTGTGATTTATCTTCACATAAAAAGGTTTACACATTTCAAAATATCTCTGACTAATTTTAATTTGAGGATACATATGCATAAATTTTACAAAGAATTGTGTTTGAGTTGAATCCAAAAATGTTTTGGATGTGGAACACGAATTCGACTTCCAATCCTCCTTCTTACAGCATCTCTTTGATTAGGAGATACCCATGTATTATTCTTCCAAAATTATTCAATCAAGGATTTCAAAGCTTCAACAATTGCTTTATCTTTTCACGGTAGTCTACCGAAAAATGCTCATAACTCATTTCTTTTTGGATCTTCCACTCTTTGATGCCTTCCCAAGGCTCTCATTAGAGACTTTCTAGTTATTTTCAATGTTTTTCTTGTCTTTCTAATGAGTCAAGATTTTTGGATTTGAGTGCTTACTATCATTGATGTAAGTACATGTCATGTGACATTACTATCTTTCATGCATGATGTAGAATCCACACTCTCATATGAAGTCATTAGATTCTTTACAATAGATTTTTCACTCGACTCATCCATCGTTCTTAGCCCAAGAATCTTCATGATGGGCCTAAATTTTAGATTTCTCATCATTTCAACAAATAGTTGACATCTTCCTCTCATGTTTAAATTCTCAAAAAGTGATCTCCAAATATGATTAACATTTCTTTGACAAGTACACTTGGAAATCTTGTCAGGCATTGCTTGCAAAATGTTAGTATCAATATCAATCAAATATTTTGGCTTCCTATAAATAATTCTAAGAGCATTAAAAATATTATATGTGAATTGTGTACCATCTTGAGTGCATTCAAGATGAGACGATGTTGTGCCTACACCATGGGATGTGGATAATGGTGTGCCTTCAACATGAGACAATGTTGTGCCTACACCTTGGGATGTAGATAATGGTGTGCCTTCAACATGAGATGATGTTGTGCCTACACTTTGGGATGTAGATAATGGTGTGCCTTCAACATGATACAATTATGCACTTCCACTTTGGGATGTAGACAATGGTGTGCCTTCAACATGATACAAAGGTGTGCCCGCATCTTACATTGGTGTAATCCAATGTTGGAGGCACACCAATGTATCATGATGATGTCCCCGCATCTTCATAATTCAATTGTCTTGTTGCATTCAAGTTTCTCATTTGTTGTCTTTTTGTTTCCAATTCCAATTCTCTCTTACTTTGTATTGATGTTTCATGTTCCTCATCCAAAGAAAAATCTTCTTCTATGGTATCTAATTTTTTTTTCTCACAAAGTTGTCTCATTCTTTCCTTTTTCTTCTCTTTGTCTCTTTCATGCTCTTCTAGTGTGAAATTTTTTGCTCATTTCCATGGCATGATGATGATTTCTACATATGAATTGATTACAATTTTAAAAATATAATATGAATATAAAACAATAAGTCAAATTATAATATAAACCTCTTACAATATGACAAATTATAATATAAATTTATTACAATTATATCAAATTATGTATTGAACAAGTCTATATCATACCAATTATAAACCAAAAAACTCTTATTCACATTTGACATGTAAAAACTCAAAAACTTACCTGAATCGATAAATTTTGGTGATAATGATTAACTTTCACAATTCAATGTAGATTTTTAAACAAAAAGATGGTGCAAATTGATAGATATGCTTCTTTGTAATTATCAACACCATAAAAAGCAAATACTTGTTAGATAACATGCAAAACTTAGACATCAATAGAAAAAGTGGGCCTCTTTCATGAGATCCTTGGAAAAGAAGACCGTTTATTTTAGTTTTGCATAGTGCGAGCACGCTATAGTGTGTGCACCCTATGAAAAACTAAAAAGTGTTAGGAATACTCTTAAATAGGGCGTGTGCCCTATGTAAAACAAGAAAAAGGGAAAATATAAAGGGTATGGGAGAGAGAGAGAGAGAGAGAGAGAGAGTCCTATTGAATAGGGCATACACCCTATTGAAATCTATGACTTTCATAGGATGCACGCCCTATGAAAGTCATAGATTTAAATAGTGTGCTCACCCTATAGGGCGTGTGTGCTTTGTAAGGCATTAGAATTTACTAATCCTAAGGCTTGGATTTTAATTGGACATCCAACCCAAAGGATTGGACAATTGAAATAGGCCTGAGATGTGTTTTCAAACAGACATACAAAAAAATGACATCTTTTTTTGTGTGGTCCTCATCAGGTTTACTCATGGCTCAAGAATGTAAAAATCAGACAACGTGATATTGCAGATCTCTTTGTTAGCTATCTAAGCATATGATTTATTTTGAATTCTGATTATGTTAAGTTTTTCAACTCTAATTTATTTTGTGTGTATGTCCATTTTTTGTGAAAAACCAACATGCAGTATTTTGGACATAGATTTTGGCTCGTTCATTGAATTTCACAAGTTACATTTTTAGAAACTAGACTCCATTCTACACACTTTAAAACAAAACAAAATTTGATTTTTGTTAAATGATTTCTAGGGGGAGCACATAGAAATTTCATGTTTTCAGAATGTGTGCACTTCGTAAATTCATCAAAAATTATAAGTTCATCAAAAAATTACCAAAAAATTCCAAGATAAACTAGGTGGTGTTAGCTAACTTCTCAATGGAGCAATTAAATTTTTTTTTAAAAAAAGTTAACATTTTAGGGGTAGCACACCATATGCTATGTTATGTTTTTTGACAAAAAAAAGAACCACTTTTTTGTGCTCCCCCTTTTTGAGGGCCTTAATCTACACCATATTCAAAATAAGTTAGTAGTTTAAGAACTAGATTTAGAGTATTACAACTCTTGTTTTTTTCGCATCTTAAAATTTTGAGTCTAACTATCTTCAATTTCTTGTTGAAGTTCAGAGTTTGCTGATTTCAAGAAAAAAGTGGCATCTTATACCCCCTTTTTGGTCCCCCATCTTTGTGCTCTTACCTTGAGAGTGGGGTATGATTCAGTTGTATCTTTTTAATATAAAATTTAACTTTACATATCAAAACATTAAATGCAAATCTGAAACCTCAAAAGTAACACAAATAAGAACACCAAGAATTTTTGTCGATGAAACCCTATTAATGGAAAAACCCTAGTAGGGATGAAACCCACAATATAATGCACTAGTAATTAAGTATCTCATTTATAATATATTTCCCTATTAGGAGTGTATGCGCCCTAAAATGGTAGCCTAGACTTTGGAACCCCATTCACCAATTTATCAATTTCTTGAATCAATGCTTTGCAATATTTTCAAATTAAATCAATTTACTTGATCAAATCCTAATTCTATTATTTATTCAATTATATTCTATGGATTAACCATTTTATCCTAAGCCTTTATTTAATTAAAAGTAATTCCCTCCCCTTTTATTAAATAAAAAGCCCCATGGTGGGCACCAAAAATGTACACTCAAAATGTGCACTTCTCTAAGTCTTTGGTTCCAAGAGCATCCATGAATTGGAAGCCTTGAGAAAGTGACTTAGAGCTCCCTAGGCATGGAGTGCAAGGGTGTTTAGAAGGCTCTCAGCTAGAGCTATTAAGCATATAACCTTGCTAGTAAACCATGGAATGGGAGATTCAAAGAGACAAGGGCAAGAATGCCAATATCTTCAAGAATCACAAATGAAATATGTAATGCAAACTATGCTAGAATGTGTTGGAGCTTTTCCTTGCAGAACCAAACTTGAATCAATGTATGTGCTTGACTCTCAAAATAGGCACTCAAGTTTGACAAGAAAATAGTCCAATTCATGAGGATTGAAAGGAATCCTCCTTCTTCTTTGAGCTCCACATCACTCAGGTGGGTATTGCCTTATCTACACACTCAAGACACCTTATGATAAACAACAGACTTGCAGATACATTATTGTGGAATAGTCTTCAAACCCTTTTAGGTATCATGTACCCCAATGAAGCCAATTCTTATGCAATAGCCCTATTTGCATAGAATGAATCTGAAGACTAGAATGGACCTCCTATTACTACTACTACCAACATGAAAGGGAAAGGTATTTGACTTGAATAATTGATGTTGGGTTGAAGGGAATCCTAAAATACCCCTAATCTCTCATAGACCAGTGCCTTATCCAATGGGCAGTAGGGTCAAATACCTCATTGCAACAGAGAGCTATGAAACAAGAAGACAATACATTCAAATATGGTGATGCCTTACATCAGCCATACACCATCAACCAGATCATACTTTAACAATCCACCTGTGTTTCCAACTGTGTTATTGCTAATTTAAAGGATTTTAACCCTCCCCTTAGAAGAGACCTATAAACAAGTAATACATTAATCAGCATCCATTGAAAGACAAACATGAGATACCCTTGATACCCCAGTTCATACACACCTGAAAACTAGTCCTAGATCTAGTTGCTTCTGTGAAAACAACTCTATTACAAACACATAGGAAATGCAAATAGAAAGATTGAAACACCCTTGATGCTTCAATCAATAGGTCTAAAACTCAAATGGAGACAATCTGATAACAGTACAAACATGTTGAAATCTTATACATAAGATAAAATGTTATAGCTTGCGTTCAATTCTCCAAAGCCAGAAAGGAAAGAGGGAACACTCTATATGCAGAGAAGAAGGAAAATAGCTACAGGATAAGGACCCTTCATGGGATCAGCTCTCAAAAGAAAACTCAAACCCTTACAAAGTCAAAACTTCAACTATTTATACCACTAACTGCCTTGGAATCCCAAAAGAATTTAGGATGCAACAAGCTTCAGACACCTAGGGTTAGGGTTTCCACCCACCAAACCAACTAGGAACAGTCAAAAATTTATTACAAGGGATGAAAACCAGTTGGTCATGCCTGAGAAAGATTTGCACTTATGATAGATCTCTGGGACAGTACTGCAAATCATGGAATTCTAAATTTTTCAACCTGTTTGGCCACCTGCAACATGCCTCAAGCATAAAGAACATAGTACAGAGCCCCTAAAAATGATCACTTAACACCCTGGACCACACTGCAATAGTCGGCAAAACTAATTCTACCAGATCTGGCTGTAAAAGCATTCAATTTTGGTCCTTTCTACTACTGGAAACCCTCAAAAATTCAAACCCTGGAAGAAATGACTATTTTATGATGCCAAGTAGAGAATCAATGGTCAACATTTAAACTTTGATCAACTTTAAAACATCATCGTCAGATCTTTTTACTTTTTCCAAGCCTCCTACGCTTTGTATTTCTTTAAACAAAATTGATGGTCATCATTATACCGCGATGCTAAAAGTAGAGCATCTCAGCTTAGTGGTATAGCGACAACCACACAATCTTCATAGACCTACAAACACCTTACTCCTTTGAGAACCTCTACCCCACTAACAACATCCAGCTTGTTACCCCGCCGACCAATCAAAAACCTTACACGCCAACACCTTCTGATGACTGGGTACACCGAGCGGTCTTCACATTAGATTCCAAATCAATGGTCATCGCATGATCGCAAAGGGGAAGAATATTCCTTGCAATCATGTGACAACCACAAGATTCTCAAGCGACTAACACTTGACCCCACCCTACCGCATAAGCCATTTCAACGAATCACAAGCTGTCACGTTGTGAAAATTGGCAGGCAGACCTCTGACATGCACCACATCAGACTCCCATCGACCAATGAGAAACTGCCCAATCCTCTACATCTAACATAGGTCCCACAAAGTATAAACCTTAAATTGAATGGTTGTCGCATGATCACATGGCCTGAAAAGATTCCATGCGATCACATGACACCCATAGATCTTCTGCAGATGTCAGGTCCCGCTGACACTTCATTAACCTCTATCAAATCATAAGCTACCACCTCAGCAATAAAGGATACCAAAGATGGGCCTGTCAGGACAGATGGCACATGGTCACGAATTCACATGTCAAAGACCTCTGACACCAAACAGTCTTGTGAACAAGTGACAACCACAAGTTTAAAAGGCCTGAAGACTTAGGAAAACATTTGGCAGGGGAACTAGGACTTAGGAAATATTAAAGGGGGCCCGACATGGAGATAAAATAAAACACATGCATTTTTAGGAACTTAAGTGACCCAATAAAGTAACACAAAAATAGAACAGGGCCTGGGTAGACTTAGGGTATTTCATTACAATGGCTAGTTTTTTGAATTTTTGCAAGGGTTTCAAAGCCAGGGACACAAAAATGACTGCAGGGACCAGAAGAAACATGCTATAGCCATGAAATTTTGTAGGGGTAGACCATTTTCTAAGGAATTTAGCTGTGACATGAAAATGGGCTAACAGTG
Organism: Chamaecyparis obtusa; assembly: GCA_027943335.1. NCBI lineage: Eukaryota > Viridiplantae > Streptophyta > Pinopsida > Cupressales > Cupressaceae > Chamaecyparis > Chamaecyparis obtusa. The sequence continues at coordinate 205,822 of BSBK01006659.1, read as the reverse complement.
GCTCTTTTTGGGGATGCATGCCTCTTGCAGGCATGGAAAGAATTCAGATCTCTGGGAGAAGCAGACCACCCCAAAAAACCCTCTTGAACAGCTTTATTGAAAATAGGAAAACTACTCCTATTATGTACAAACGACAGCCCTGAATCACCAAAAATTTTCAAAACTTCTTACCTCTGTCATATACCTGATTTTCATTTCTTTCTTCTTGAGGTAAGCCTAAAATTTTATTCCCATTTGTTTCACTAAGCATATCAACATTTTCAATCAATCCATCAGGCAAAATAAAATTTTTGTCTTCATTCCCATAGTGCATGTAAAAATCTAAAGCATTTTTATCATCTTGCTCACTATGGAAGTAAGACTCAACATGCTCATGAACACAGTCATCAAACTAAAACTGAGTTTTATCTACTAATTCATCTATGCCATCAATCTGAAATGCAAAAGTCACATACTTTATTTGATAAAAGTCTTCATTCATACCTTGACTATGCATATCCTCAGGTGTAGCTAGTTGGAGTTCAAAAGAATAATCAGGTTTATACTTACACATGTCATCATCATCAAATTTTGCTACATTTGAGACCTTGATGTGTTCTTCAAATAATGGATTGATAATTCCATGTAATACTCCTTATTGCACATTATGACAAAAAATGGGTTGATCCTCATCATAGTCCTCATCATATAAAGTATTAGAAAACACTTTAAATTCACTAACCATTTCATGATCATGGAGACTCTCATTGATGTCACATTTAATAACCATTTCCTTATCTTCATACTTTGAGGAAAAATCATTCTCAACATCCTCATATTCAAACTGATTTGTACAATGCAAAAAATGAGATACATTTTCATTTTCAGATTCAGAAAAGGAAAACATACCTTCACTGTCAGTCAAAGGAGTGTTCACTTCCATCATCACTTTCTTCTTCCCATGTTGCATCTGACTCATATGAAGACACCTCAACATCACTTCCTTCCTCATCCTCACCTGAATAACTGGTCCCAACACATTCAGACATTTCTAAACAAGTGGAAGATCCTGTATACAATGATTTTGACTCCTGCTCACTGCTACAATCTAAATACTCTTCTGAAAAAAATTCATCATGATAAATATCCTCAGCATTAGGTATGGATTTCTCTTAAATACAACTTGTATTCCCTTTTTGTCGATGATCCTTTTGCAACTTATTCCATTCATCATCATCAGCAAACACTTCTAAGAACAACCATTTGAACTTAGTCAATGAAGAGATGCATTTTGGGGATAATCTTAAATACCAATCAGATGCAACCCCTTTGAGGGATCTCCCAAAAAGCATCATACTAACATCTTCCTCAAAAATTTGATATTTTACAATAAATTTGAAGAATTCTAGGACATGCTCTACTGCTGAATTAGACTAACAAACAAAAATTGGAATCAGATCCATAAGCTAACTAGGAAAAGAATGAGGGGACATTGGAAGAACATAACTTAAAGCTCTATCCAACTTGAGAAAACATAGCCGCCTAGACTGGATTTTTTCCTAATTATCCATCTGATTTGAAACAAGATGAGAACCACTCATCTCATCTCAGTCTTCCCTTTACATTAGCAGTGAATACATAATAGGGAAACATTGTTATCATTGAGGATGAAAAATACCTAGAAGTATTGTAGTTGAAACCTTGTTGATCGGAAGTAGGGAAGATCTAGAGCACATCCTGTAGCTCCATCAGGATCTTTGCTATGTAGAGCCACCACCTCCTTGGAGAGAAAAATACTGCAATGTTTTGTATCTTCTTCCAATCAACCAAACATCACCAGACCTCACTATTTATCAAGAACTGCACTGATCAAATAGAGAACTCAGAGTTGCCACTCACAACTCAGTGAGATGATTTGAAACTTATTAATACTGACTCTTATACACTTCAATGCAAACCACTGGATAACAAATAGGTAGGCTAGGAGTCTAGCTCAACTTGGAACCTGCACTATTTATTCTTGATTATAATCTCTATTCCCTAGTAGAGTCACCATCTTATTGGAGCTTTTCCTTGCAGAACCAAACTTGAATCAATGTATGGGCTTGATTCTCAAAATAGGCACTCAAGTTTGTCAAGAAAATAGTCCAATTGATGAGGATTGAAAGGAATCCTCCTTCTTCTTTGAGCTCCACATCACTCAGGTGGGTATTGCCTTATCTGCACACTCAAGAGACCTCATGATAAATAATAGGCCTGCAGATACATTATTGTGGAATAGTCTTCAAACCCTTTTAAGTATCCTATACCCCAATGAAGCCAATTCTTATACAATAGCCCTATTTGCATAGAATGAATCTAAAAACTAGAATGGACCTCCTATTACTACTACTACCTATTACCCAAATTTTCATATGCATTCAAATTTGGTTGAAAACCATACCCAGGCCTCTATTTTTACCATGTCTACCATCCCTAAAATTTTCAAAAATTTATTCCATGTTCTCTGGTCTCTACAAATTTGTTATCTCCTTGGTCTGCAGTTAAAAAATTTCATAAAACTATCCATTGGTGTTCAAAAATCCAAAAAACCATAAGCCTTGTTATATTTTCATGTTACCTTTTCGGCAACTTAAGTTTCTAATTTGCACGTGCCCTTTATTAACCCTTCAATCGCCAAGTCTCTGATTCCTGGCAGTTAACTCCTTAACACTCAGTAATCCTGCGAGCGGTTACCATTTAGGTTGGCAGTCTTAGTTCAAACAACCATGAGAAGATTCTCAATCTGACAGTTGTCGCATGATCTCATAGGGTCAGAAGATTCCTTGAGATCTTGTGATGATCATCGATTTCTCCTGTCTGCAGAGTCCAATGTGTCAGTGGGACCGGTGTTACATGGATCCATTTTGGTGGCTTGTGATTGGCTAAGGTTGAATACAGGTGGAAGGTTGTCAGTGGGGTCAGGCCCTTTCAACGGTCAGGAGGCTCTGACATCTTAATGAGGATCGATGGCCGGCGTATCTACGCAAAGGTTTGTGTCAAGGCTCGCAATCTTACGACAACCGCTGATCTTGGTTGGTGTCAGAACTTCCTTCGGTGGGTCCTTATGTGCTAACTTTCTTGAATTTGATTGGTCCACATAGCAATGACTTGGATGTTGCAGTGGGGCCGTGTCAGAATTTCTGTAAGGATGTCAGAAGGACAAAGATTGATAGCTGGTGTATCTTCACGAAGGGCTTTTCTGACACATGAGATTATGCGCTAGCAGTCGATTTTGTGAAGTGTTTGAGATTTGTCAGTGGTTCCAGTGCCAGGTCAGGGTGATTTACTAGCCTCTTATTGGTTGAAGTAAAGAGATGGACTATGGGACAGTGTTGCTGGGTGCGCTGATGTGCTAAAAAATGATTGGTTGACGTGTGCTAATGAAGACTTCTAGGTGGACCCGCATGTCAGTGGGGTCCCAGCTTAATGAAGATCTATAGTGGGCATATGATCTGAAGGAATATTTGGGGGCTATGAGATCATGCACCTGCTGTTAGATTCAAATCTTAGTTCAAGTGGGTTCGTTGTTAGAGAGGCTTTCTGAGGTGTTGCTGATAGAGCAGTTGGAGTGAATAAAAGATTGGCACATGGAGATGGGCCTAGGTTTGATAAAGGATTTGGTGGTCCTGATAAAGTTCTACATGTTCTCTCATTCATGAGATGGTTTAGCGGTGCTCCAAATGACTTAGCAATTTAGCGAACGCTTTGTTTGTTGAATCTCTAAATAAATTGGCGGAGGTAGGAAGGATTTCATGAATAAGAGAAGTCTTTAGTCACGTAGTCACTGAATGACTTAAAAGAAAAGAAAGTCAAACTGGGTCCAAGCTGGTAAATATGCTAACATGTTGCATTTTGATTGGTCCAAACATGCTGATATAGACTATGACTTTTCTAAGGGGCTCATGACTGTTGTAAAGTTAATCTGAGTTGTTCAACTCCCAGGAGATAAAAGAGATCGATGGTCATGTTTTAAATGACCGGCTAGCCATTTTATTTAAAATTTAAAATATCTTTGCAGAGGGTTTTTGCTAGTTTTTTATTCAATGGGATACAGTGGCGGGGTAGCTCAAAATAAATTCTTCAGGGACATTTGCAGTTGAGGGAATGATGATAGACAATCTGATCATTGGCACCATAGATTTTATAGGGGAATGTGTCCTGAGGAAGCATTTAATAGTTTGGTGCCACCTTTGCAGGGTTATCATTTTGAAATATCTATAAGATCAAATTTTTGAAGCTTTCATGACTTGGTGGAATTGTAGGTGGGTAGATGGATCGAGGTTGTCATGTCTGCAAGTGAGCTCAGTATAGAATCGATACACAAAAGAAATGATATGATCTGTTTGCCAAATATTTTTAGGAAAGTTGATATTTTGTGTATTAGGGTTTGTTTAATGCATTGTAAAATTTGTAACCCTAGTTAGGTTAATTTTGGACTCCTGCCTACATGCAATTGAGGAGGTATTTATTGTTTTTGTAGAGCCTTAGTGTTGAGAGGTTCATTTTTGTAAAGGAGAGAAGCCCACTTTTGGAAGGAAGTCATCTTTTCTCAGAAAGCCATCTGTGGTATTTGTTCTACCCTCTGGTTCTTCTACTCTTTGTAATCTCCCATTGATGATTAAGGCATTCTTGAGGTACTTGTGATATTTGTGCTATCTCTGTCTTCACTGTCTTGATTATCTCTTATTGGATTAAAGTTTATGAATGTTGTTTATGGAAATTGGGGTTCCTAGTCCCTCTCATTTTTTGTAATTTTGTGTATTACTATGTCTGATCTGATTTAGATGTTTTGTGGGTATACTACAACCCCTAGCATTCTTGTCTCATTCCTACACCTATTTGTAGAAAAGGATGTTTGCTTGCAGGTCATAAGTTGTGTCTTTTGTTCAAACCCTCCTATGAAATACTTATGCAAGCCTATCTAGTGAGTTGTGACTTATTAGACCTGATTTCTCCATTGGTTTCATTCCTACATACTGAGATCCAAACCCTAATTTTGGTGCATCACCTAGTAGGTAGTTTTCTTTCAAGTCATTTCCCTTACAAGCATTCCTTCTATCCCTTTCCCTCCAAAAGTTTTACTTTCATGTCAAGAAGCAATTTAAGGTGATTATCCAAGAGGAACTAGCCTAGAACCTAGAGGTTTCATCCCAGTTAGCATAGGTCCCACACCTGGGGATGAATCCAATGTTATAATAGGTTATCAAGACCAAGAGAGCTTGAGACAAAGGTGCAAACTTAGTGTATAACATTTTCTAGCACACCTGGTGGGACTAGAAGTTATTCAGATTCAAAGATATGCTATCTTTGATATGAAGATTGCATAGTGCAGGGTTTTAAAAGTCATTCTATCAAGTATATCTGGCAACTCCACTGATTTCAAAGATCTAGGCTACCTCGTTCAAAGTTTTATGAGAAAGATTGAGACTAGAAGCTCAAAGCCTACCCAATTTTTAGAGTTACCCTCAAGGAGAAGTCACAAAGGTAGGTCAACTCAAAGGATATCCCCTATAAGGAGATTTCAATCTACACCTCCTAATACTTCAGAAAGGAGACCATTTCCCTTTCATTCCAGACAAAGAGGGAGATCTCTAACTAGAGATCTAGAGGAAGATTCCAATCCAGCAACAAATATAGCTCATATAATTGTCAATCTTCAGATTCCAACACCTACAATGGCAAGACAGTTTTCTTTTGCACCATTCAACCAAGGCAGCCCATTGGCCTTTGCTCAACATCATGATGTGCCCTTGGTGGCACTTAAGAGTATACCTGATTTCATAGGTGAGGGGCAGACAACTACTTTTGAGCACATAAAAGATGTGACCACAATCTGTAGCATACATAATATAACCCAAGAAGATGTGGCCACAAAGTTATTAGCAGCCTCTTTAAAAGGTAAGGCTCTAGAATGGTTTAGAACTCTAACTGTTGGTTCTATTACTTCTTGGGATGAGTTAGGGGATGCATTAAATAAGCATTTTGAGGATAAATCAAATAACTTGTCTCTAGTTGAGTAGTTAACAACTATTAAGAGAGACCCTCAAGAGAAAATGACAGATTACAATAGTAGATTCCTTAAAACATGGAATAGAATCCCAGTCTCAATGAGACCATCAACAAACCATGCCTTCCTTTACTATTTATAAAGCCTAAATGCTCAAATTTTTGTCATGATCCAGTCTATGGGTGGTACTTCTCTACCCCAAGCTTTTGACATAGTTGTCAGGGCTGAAAATTGTTTGATCCAAGCTGACATGATTGCTAGAAGGCATCCAATGCCCATCTTTCCTAGCCTTCAGCCCATTGCACCTGCCCAAGTACCCCCATTTACCCCTATTCCCACCATGTTGGCACCCCAAGCTAGTACTAGTGGCCAAGAGTTAACAATTGGTTTCTCTCAAGAGTTGCAAGAAATAAAGAGCAGTCAGCAAACTAGTATGCAAGAAATGACAAACTTGTTGCAGACCTTGACTAAGGAGGTCACAAATTTGAAGAAGCAAGGTCAAGGAATCAGACCACCATTTCAATCACAAGGCCAAGGTCCTAATCAGCAGTATCAAAATCAAGGATAGCCTTATCAACAAAATAAGCCACCGTACCAAGGAGGCTATCAAGGAAAAAGACAAAGTTTTAATCAGAGACCATTCCAACCATATAGCCCTACACCTCTAAATTCTGCTAATCCGGTGAGGGATGTGGTTCCTGGCCAAAACAATGTGGCTATGGATAATGAATGGTGTTTTCCTTGTAATCAGACTCATAATTAGGCTACATGTTCAAATGGATGGATGAACCAAGCTCTAATGGTTCAAAATGCCTCACAAGCTCAATCAAAGGTTTCATCCAATGGGTCAGTTCCTCAACAAGAATCACAAGAGCATGAGACTACTCTCTTTAATGGGGAGCAACCAGACTTCAATGGAGTCAATGATGAAGCTACTTTTGTTGCCTTTACAAGAGAAAAAAGAAGAGCTGAGGACATGGAGAGAATGGATTCCAACTCCAAAGCTACTACATCTGCAGAGCCACTACAGCAAGCTACTCCCATCACACCTAAGGAGGCTCCTATCATTACAAGGAAAGAAGGCCAGGATTCCAAAGAGGTAGAGCACATCATGCCAAAGATACAGCAAAGATTACACACTATGACACCATTCAATATTGTGGACAACACGAAGAAGGTGAATGTTACCATGTCCATGTGGGACTCTTTGGCTCTTCCAAGACAACCTGAAATTTTGAAGAAAGCCATGTCAGAAGTAACAACTCCTCAACCTGCAAAAGAAGCTGCAAAGCTAGTGTTGGTCAACATTAATCAAGAAAAGGAAGCTCCAAGTAGAAACTCCAAGGCTAATGCCACACAAGGTAGGAACTCAAAGCCACCTCCCTTTTATGTATTTTTAATCATTGGAAAATCTTTAGTGCATAATTGTATGGTAGATAGTGGAGCTACTAGCACTGTAATGCCCAAGAAAGTAGCTGACCAGTTAGGACTAAAATATGATCCCTTCCAAAAGAAGGTTACCCAACTTGATGGATCCTCGGTCAATACTATAGGTGTGGCCAAGGATACCAGTCTAATCCTACATGCTAGTCCTAATTTCTCCATCCTCCTTGATATATATATTATAGATCTCCCTACATTATTTTCTATATGTCTTTCAAGGGAGTTTACAACCAAGATAGGAGGTTATCTATCTTCTGATTGGTCTCACATGTTATTTCATACAAGGTATGGGACCAAGGTCACCATTAAATCAGAACCATTAGCAGCACACCATATAGAACCATATGTGTCAAATGCAATCAATGCCAACTGCCCTATATTTGATGACAGTGACTTCCAAGCCATTAGTGAAGCAAGCACAAAGATAGAGAGTATCCCTGATATCCTTCTAGATGAAAGAGCTTCAGAGGCCCAAGAAAATCTGATCTGTGATTTTGGTTTGGGAAGTTATTTAATACAAGAAAGTGATGTCAAGGAACCAAACCTTATCAAGGAAAGTACTAGTTTAGAGGATCAAGGTAATCAAGTTTGGGAATTATATTTTTATGGGGCTAGAAGTAGACATGGTTCTGGTGGTGGTGCTATGCTAGTGTCCCCAAAAGGAGAAAGGTATTATACTACCTTTAGATTTAGTTTCTCCTGCACTAGCAATACTACAGAGTATGAAAGTCTAGTCAATGGACTAGAATGGGCTAAAGAAAGAGGGCTTAAGGCCTTGAAAGTTTATGGTGACAGTGAGTTGGTTGTCAACCAAGTAAGAGGGATAAGTGAAACCAAGAATGATACCATGAAAGCATACAAACATAGATTTTGGGATGCAATTGAAGACTTCCATGCTTTCAACATTGTTGCTATTCCTAGAAAATTAAATCAAAATGCAGATAGGTTAGCTGCTGTTGGATCCCAATATGATATTCTAAATAGCATTTCAATAGAAAAGGACTAGCAGCATGTCAAGATTATTGTCAGACCTTCTATCCCTGATAATGATGTTAATTGGCAAGTGTTTGACAATGATGAACAAATTTTGCAGTTCTTGTTTGAAGAAGATGTTTTTTCAGAGCATAATCAGGATAGGCTATCTCAAAACTATGGTGATCAAGTGATACAACTCAAGTCTAATAAGATTCCTAGAGGTCTAGTTACTTTGGAGACTATCTTCAACAAGGATGATCAAGTCAAGAAAAATAAAGCTAGTCTGGTAGTTCAACAAGAGCATTGTGTTGAATTAGAGTTGGAACCAGGTAAGAGCCTACAATTTGGAAAGGTGAACACTGAATTGGAAAAGCAAGATTATACTCAATTATTCAAAGAATTCAGTGATGTATTTGCATGGAAATATGAAGACCTCAAAGGTTTCGACCCTGCCCTTGCTCAGCACACTATTGAATTGGAACCTAATGCTAAACCAGTAAGGCAAAAGAAAAGGCCTGTTAATCCCAAGCTTGAGCCACTTATGCATAAAGAAGTACTGAAATTAATAGAGACCAGTATCATCTACCCCATCAAGCATACTAGTTGGGTTTCCAACCTTGTTCCTATCAGGAAGAAGAATGGGGAGCTAAGGTTATGTGTTGACTTCAAGGATCTTAACAGGGCCTCATTGAAAGACCACCATCCATTACCCTCAATGGAACAAATTTTTCAATGTCTATGGATCCGAGATATTTTCATTGTTGGATGGCTATTCAAGATACAATCAGATCTTAGTAAATGAAGAAGATCAATACAAGACTACATTTACAACCAAGTGGGGAACCATGGCTTATCAAAAGATGCCCTTTGGTTTGTCAAATGCAGGAGCTACATTTCAAAAGGCAATGGATATGGCCTTAAAAGCCTCATGTACAAATTTGTGCTGGTCTACCTAGATGACATAACTATCTATTCAAAGCATGTAGTAGACCACATCAAACATCTGAGGAAGATTTTTGAAAGGTGTAGAGAATTTGGGATATCTCTTAATCCCAAGAAATGTGTGTTTATAGTTCATGAAGGAAAGCTATTAGGATATGTAGTATCCAAAGAAGGAATTACAGTGGATCCTAAGATAATTGTAGCTATCCTAGAGCTACCCCTACCACATAACAAGAAAAGTCTCCAATCTTTCATAAGAAAGATTAACTTTGTTAGGAGGTTCTTGCCTAACATTGCAGATTTACTCAAGCCTTTGAAAACCATGTTAAAGAGGTCAGCTTTTAGTTGGACCAAAGAAGGGAAGGCCAATTTCCAAGCCATTAAAGAGGCTCTAACAGGAACTCCTGCCCTCTTAAACCCAAATTTTAGTAAGGATTTCATCCTTTATGCTTATGGAGGTCATGATGCTATATCTACAATGTTGACTCAAGAAAATTCAGATGGATTGGAGCGGCCTATTGCTTTCTTTAGCAAAGTTTTAGAAGAATATGAACAGAGGTACTCTTTTGTAAAGAAACATATGCTTGTTGTGGTAAAGAGCCTCAAAAAGTTCAGACATTTTTTGACCCATAGCAAGGTACACTTAAAAGTTACCCATCCAAGTATCAAAGAGTTTTTTCTCTCCAAAGACTTAAATGAGAAAAGAGCTGGTTGGATCACCAAGGTGATGGAATATGACATTGATATTCAAATTACCAAGCTGGTTAGAGGAAGAGGTCTTTGTGAACATTTGGCAGAGGATGAAAGTTCAAAGAAATTAGAGCAAATGGATGCATCTCTAGTGGTGCACTCTACAGAAGAACAAGCCAAGGCAACAAGCCGGTTGCCTAATATGATCAATTATTTGAAGACAAGACAATGTCCTGCAAGCCTAGATTCAGCAAAAAGAAGGCATTATAGGTTACAATCTATTCCTTTTTTGTTGGTAAATGATGTTCTTTTTAGGAAGGATCATAGTGGTGTCCTTTTAAGATGCATAGATTCAGAAAAGATAGCTGATGTCCTATTTGAATTTCATGGTGGACCTTCTGGAGGTCACTTTTCTCCTAGGACTACTGCTTATAAAATCATGAGGGGTGGATACTATTGACCATCTATCTTTAAGGATAGTCATGATTATGTTAGGAAATGCATCAAGTGTGCCATGTTTACAAGAAAAGAAAGGCTTGCAGCTTTGCCCCTATAGCTAGTCAGAATAGAGCAACCCTTCATGAAGTGGGGCATAGATTTCATAGGAATGATCAATCCTCGATCTAGTGCAGGTCATAAATGGATAATTACTACAACTGACTACTTCACTAGATGGACTGAAGTAGTGGCTTTAAAAGAGGCTAATGAGAGTGTTGTATTGAGTTTTTATGATGATTTAATTCATAGATTTGGCACTCCTAATTCCATCATTTCAGATAATGCCTTAGCATTCACAAGCCTCAAAGTCTCAGAGTGGGTAGCCAAGAATGGAATCTATATGAATACTACTTCAAATTATTACTCCCAAGGTAATGGCTTGGTAGAATCCACCAATAAGAACTTGATTAGGATAATCAAGAAGACTCTTCAAGAGAATCAAAGAGATTGGTACACAAAGCTCAAATCTACCTTGTGGTTAGATAGAATTACCCCAAAGAAAATCATTGGTAATTCTCCATACATGTTGGTGTATGGAAGAGAGGCTAAGTTATCTATCTAAGTTGAATTACTAGCTTTGGACTTGGCTACTCAATATTCCTTGTTTGAAGAAAGTGATCCTTTGTAGGTAAGGTATGCTCAGTTGATGGAGTTAGAAGAAATCAGAGATAAGTCAATGCAAGATATGGAATTCTACCAGGACCAAACCAAAAGGAGTTTTGATAAAAGAGCTAGGGTCAGGAACTTCAAGGTTGGTGATATAGTCCTTAAATGGGATGAATTCAGAGCTAGACCTGGCAGGCACACAAAATTTGATTCATTCTAGGGTGGGCCATTTGTTATAACAAAGTGCAGAGGATCTAATGCTTTTCAAATTTCCACTCTTGAAGGATTCCCCTTACCTATTTCAATCAATGGTTTCCATCTGAAACCTTGCTTTGAGGTTAATCCCTCCTTGTAATCTTTGTATGCTTTCCTACTTGCTTTCCTACTTTCTAGTGTAATTTCCTGCTATTCAAGAAGTGCTTTGAGCACAGTTCCAGTCCTGTCTCCCTATGAGAAATTTTGTTCCTGTAATGACCCCATGCCCAATAGATATGTCAAGGCCACTGGTTTTCCATGTCTAGTAGGCTGACATCCAACAGAAATCGCCAAAAATGTTACCCAAATTTTCATATGCATTCAAATTTGGCTGAAAACCATACCTAGGCATCTATTTTTACCATGTCTACCATCCCTAAAATTTTCATGAATTTATTCCATGTTCTCTGGTCTTTGAAATTTGTTATCTCCCTGGTCTATAGTTAAAAAATTTCATAAAACTAGCCGTTGGTGTTCAAAAATCCAAAAAACCCTAAGCCTTGTTATATTTTCATGTTACCTTTTTGGCAACTTAAGTTTCCAATTTGCACATGCCCTTTATTAACCTTTCAGTCGCCAAGTCTCTGATTCCTGGTGGTTAACTCCTTAACACTCAGTGATCCCGTGAGCCATTACCGTTTAGGTTGGCGGTCTCAGTTCAAACGGCCAGGACAAGATTCTCAATCTGACGATTGTCACATGATCTCATAGGGTCAGAAGATTCCTTGAGATCTTGCGATGATCATCGATTTCTCCTGCCTGTAGAGTCCAATGTGTCAGTGGGACCGGTGTTACGTGGATCCATTTTGGTGGCCTGTGATTGGCTAAGGTTGAATACAAGTGGAAGGTTGTCAGTGGGACCGGGCCCTTTCAGCGGTCAGGAGGCTCTGACATCTTAATGAGGATCGATGACCGATGTATCTTCGTAAAGGTTTGTGTCAGGGATCACAATCTTACGACAACCACTAATTTTGGTTGGTGTCAGAACTTCCTTCGGTGGGTCCTTATGTGCTAACTTTCTTGAATCCGATTGGTCCACATAGAAATGACTTGGATGCTACAGTGGGGCCATGTCAGAATGTCTGTAGGGATGTCAGAAGGATGAAGATTGATGACTGGCGTATCTTTGTGAAGGGCTTTTCTGACACATGAGATTATGCGCCAGCTGTCAATTTTGCCAAGTGTCTCAGATTTGTCAGTGGGTCTAGTGCCAGGTCAAGGTGAATTGCTAGCCTCTTATTCGTTGAAGTAAAGAGATGGACTATGGGACTATGTTGCCAGGTGCACTAATGTGCTAAAAAATGATTGGTTGATGCGTGTTGATGAAGACTTCTAGGTGGACCTGCGTGTCAGTGGGGTACTAGCTTAATGAAGATCTATGGTGGGTGTATGATCTGAAAGAATATTCAGGGGCTATGAGATCATGCACCCACCATTAGATTGGAATCTCACTTCAAGTGGGTCCGTTGTCAGAGAGGCTTGCCAAGGTGTTGCTAACAGAGCGGTTAGAGAAAATAAAAGATTGGCACATGGAGATGGGCCCAGGTTTGATAAAGGATTTGGCAGTCCCGATAAAGTTCTACATGTTCACTCATTCGCAGGATGGTTTAGCGGTGCTTCAAATGACTTAGTGATTTAGTGAATGCTTTGTTTGTTGAATCTCTAAATAAATTGGTAGAGGTAGGAAGGATTTCATGAATAAGAGAAGTCTTTAGTCACGTAGTCATTGAATGACTTAAAAGAAAAGAAAGTCAAAGCGGGTCCAAGCCGGTAAATATGCTAGCATGTTGCATTTTGATTGGTCCAAACATGCTGATATGGACTTTGACTTTTCTAAGGGGCTCACAACTGTTGTAAAGTTAATCTGAGCCATTCGACTGCCGGGAGATAAAAGAGATCAATGGTCATGTTTTAAATGATCGACTAGCTATTTTATTTAAAATTTAAAATATCTCTGCAGAGGGTTTTTTCCAGTTTTTGATTTAATGGGATACATTGGCGGGGTAGCTCAGAATAAATTCTTCAAGGACATTTGTAGTTGAGGGAATGATGATAGACAATCTGATCATCGGTGCCATAGATTTTATAGGGGCCTATATCCTGAGGAAGCATTTAATAATTTGGCACCACCTTTGCAGGGTTATCATTTTGAAATATCTATAAGATCAAATTTTTGAAGCCTTCATGACTTGGTGGAATTGTAGGTGGGTAGATGGATGGAGGTTGTCATGTCTGTAGGCGAGCTCAGTATAGAATCAATATGCAAAAGAAATGATATGATTTGTTTGCCAGATATTTTTAGGAAAGTTGATATTTTGTGTACCTTTAGGGTTTGTTTAATGCATTGTAAAATTTTTAACCCTAGTTAGGTTAATTTTGGACTCCTGCCTACGTGCAATTGAGGAGGTATTTGTTGTTTTTGTAGAGCCTTAGTGCTGAGAGGTTCATTTTTGTAAAGGAGAGAAGCCCACTTTTGCAAGGAAGTCATATTTTCTCAGAAAGCTATTTGTGGTATTTGTTCTACCCTTTGGTTCTTCTACTCTTTGTAATCTCCCATTGATGATTAAGGCATTCTTGAGGTACTTGTGATATTTGTTCTATCACTGTCTTCACTATCTTGATTATCTCTTATTGGATTAAAGTTTATGAATGTTGTTAATGGAAATTGGGGTTCCTAGTCCCTCTCATTTTTTGTGATTTTGTGTGTTACTGTGTCTGATCTGATTTAGATGTTTTGTGGGTATACTACAACCCCTAGCATTCTTGTCTCATTCCTACACCTATTTGTAGAAAAGGATGTTTGCTTGCAGGTCATAAGTTGTGTCTTTTGTTCAAACCATCCTATGAAACACTTATGCAAGCCTATCTAGTAAGTTGTGACTTATTAGACCTAATTTCTCCATTGGTTTCATTCCTACATACTGAGATCCAAACCCTAATTTTGGTGCATCACCTAGTAGGTAGTTTTCTTTCAAGTCATTTCCTTTACAAGCATTCCTTCTATCCCTTTCCCTCCAAAAGTTTGACTTTCATGTCAAGAAGAAAATTAAGGTGATTATCCAAGAGGAACCAGCCTAGAACCTGGAGGTTTCATCCTAGTTAGCATAGGTCCCACACCTAGGGATGAATCCAATGTTATATTAGGTTATCAAGACCAAGAGAGCTTGAGACAGAGGCGCAAACCTAGTGTATAACACTACCAACATGAAAAGGAAAAGTATTTGATTTGAATAATTGATGTTGGATTGAAGGGACTCCTAAAATACCCCTAATCTCTCATAGACCAGTGCCTTATCCAATGGGTAGCAGGGTCAAATACCTCACTGCAACAGAGAGTTATGAAACAAGAAGACAATACATTCAAATATGGTGATGCCTTACATCATTCATACACCATCAACCAGATCATACTTTAACAATCCACTTGTGTTTCCAATTGTGCTATCGCTCATTTAAAGGATTTTAACCATCCCCTTAGAAGAGACCTATAAACAAGTAATACACTAATCAGCATCCACTGAAATACAAACTGATACCCCAGTTCATACACACCTGAAAACCTGTCTTAGATCTAGTTGCTTCTATGAAAACAACTCTATTACAGACACATAGGAAATGCAAATAGAAAGATTGAAACACCCTTGATGCTTCAATCAATAGGTCTAAAACTTAGAAGGAGACAATATGATAAGAGTACAAACATGTTGAAATCTTATACATAAGACAAAATGTTACAGCTTGCGTTCTATTCTCCAAAGCTAGAAAGGAAAGAGGGAACACTCTATATGCAGAGAAGAAGGAAAATATCCACAAGAAAAGGACCCTTCATGGAACCAGCTCTCAAAAGAAAACTCAAACCCTTACAAAGTCAAAACTTCAACTATTTATACCACTAACTGCCTTGGAATCCCAAAAGAATTTTGGATGCAACAAGCTTCAGACAGCTAGGGTTAGGGGTTCCACACACCAAACCAACTAGGAACAGTAAAAAATTTATTACAAGGGATGAAAACCAGTTGGCCATGCCTGAAAAAGATTTGCACTTATGATAGATCTTTGGGAAAGTACTACAAATCATGGAATTCTAAATTTTTCAACCTGTTTGGCCACCTGTAACATGCCTTGAGCACAAAGAACACAATACAAACCCCCTGCAAATGATCACTTAACACCCTGGACCACACTGCAACAGTCAGCAAAACCAATTCTACCAGATTCAGCTATAAAAGCATTCAATTTTGGTCCTTTCTGCCACTGGAAACCCTCAAAAATTCAAACCCTAGAAGAAATGACTATTTTATGGTGCCAAGTAGAGAATCAGTAGTCAACATTTAAACTTCGATCAACTTTAAAACATCATCATCAAATCTTTTTACTTTTCCTGGGCCTCCTGCGCTTTGTATTTCCTTAAACAAAATCGACGGTCATCATTATACCATGATGCTAAAAGTTGAGCATCTCACCTCAGTGGTATAGTGACAACCAAATAATCTTCATGGACCTGCAGACACCTTACTCCTTTGAGAACCATGGTCCCACTGACAACATCTAGCTTGTTACCCTGCCGACCAATCAAAAACCTTACACACCAGCACCTTCTGATGACTGGGTCCACCGAGTGGTCTTCACATTAGATTCAAAATCAATGACCATCGAATGATTGCAAAGGGGAAGAATATTCCTTGTGATCATGCGATAGCCACAAGATCCTCAAGTGACTAACACTTGACCCCACCCTACTGCATAAGCCATTTCAATGAATCACAAGTTGCCACGTTGCAAAAATCGGTAGGTAGACCTCTGACTTTTCCTTGGTTCCTCAGACCTCTGACATGTGCCACATTAGAATCCCATTGAACAATGAGAAATTTCCCAATTTGCTATGTCTGACATAGGTCCCATAAAGTATAAACCTTAAATCGAATGGTCGTCGCCTAATCACATGGCCTAAAAAGATTTCATGCAATCACACGACACCCATAGATCTTCTATAGATGTCAGGTCCCGCTGACACTTCATTAACCTCTATCAAATCATAAGCTGCCACCTCAGCAATAGATGATACCAAAGATAGGCCCATTGGGACAGATGGCACATGGTCATGAATTCACATGTCAGAGACCTCTGACACCAAACACTCTTGCAAATAAGCGACAACCACAAGTTTAAAAGGCCTAAAGACTTAGGAAAAAATTTGGCGGGGGAACTAGGACTTAGGAAATATTAAAGGGCACCCGACATGGAGATAAAATAAAACACATGCATTTTTAGGAACTTAAGTGACCTGATAAAGTAACGCAAAAATAGAACAAGGCCTGGGTAGACTTAGGGTATTTCATTACAACAGCTAGTTTTTTGAATTTTTGCAAGGGTTTCAAAGCCAGGGACACAAAAATGACTGCAGGGACCAGAAGAAACAAGCTACATCCATGAAATTTTGTAGGGGTAGACCATTTTCTAAGGAATTTAGCTATGACATGAAAATGGGCTAGCAGAATGAGAATGTAAAAATGCAACTATGCTATGAAAATGAGAGTATTACAAGCCTTTACTAATTAAGCTATGTGAATTAAGCTGGAACATGAAAGTAACTAAGCTAAGAATGCCATGAAAACTAGGCTATAATGCAAGTATGAAGACTAAGATGCAACAAATTCTCCAAAGCTCCAAAGTCACCAAGAAAACTTACAGCACAACATTAGCATCAAGAGTGGGATCCTTAGAATGAGAAAAGAGCTCTCCTTTTAGAGATAAATTGTCCATGGAGATTAAGAGGCAAAAGATTTGATCAAGGGTGGAGTTTGAAAGTGGGATCAAACCTTGTGTACAAATCTCCTCCAATGAGAAAGAAGTGTTGACTTTTGTGCCCCATGTGAGACAAAAATACCTTTTCTTCTTTTTATAAAATAGGAATAATGCTTTATTTGTGCAACTTAGGATAAGAGGTAAGTGGGAGCCTTTTACTTAATAAAAAGGGATGGAATTCCTTTTAATTAAATAAAGACTTAGGATAAAATGGTTAATCCATAGAATATAATCAAATAAATTATAGAATTAGGATTTGATTAAGGAAATTAATTTAATTTGAAAATATTGCAAAGCATTGATTTAGGAAATTGATAAATTGGTGAATGGGGACCCAAAGTCTAGGTGACCATTTTCAATCTTTGAGCTCTTAGAGTTGTCCCCAAGACATAAAAAAGTCCTTGAGGATGCTTTGCGTGCAATGAATGTCCCTAATAACTTAGATGTTGATCAATTCCAAAACATGGTTAATCGTATTGCCAGCCCTCATTACCTTACCTTTTTAGAGGATGATGACAAAGCCTTGAGCCACCCACATAATCTCACCCTTCATATTGAAGTCATGATCCACAAAACCCATGTTAGGTGTGTGTTGATAGATGGGGGTGCTGGGCTTAATATTTGTTCATTAAGTCTTTTAAAGACATTGGGTTATTCTAAAGAACTCATAGATACCAGAAAAAAGAGCACTATCAAAGCCTATGATGAGGCAGAAAGAATTTCCAAGGGGTTGGTCATCCTTCCTGTTAGGATTGGCCCTATTGAAAAAGATATCTTATTTCATATTGTTGATGTTGGTCCCCTTGTGTACAACATCTTACTTGGTAGACTATGGTTCCATGATATGCAAGCAGTGCCATCTACCTATCATCAGTGTGTTAAGTTCCCCTACAATGGAGTAGAAATTTGTATACCTGGGGATAGCACCTTATCTGTCAACTCAATTTCAGCAAGAACTCATGTTGCAGAAGATTTCAATGTGACCTTAGCACAATGTAAAGACAAGCTTAAGTTAGTAGACCTTGGCATGGGGGGGTATCAACTCAACTCCTTCACAAAGCTTCCAGTTTCACCTAGGTCTTATGGCAAGCCTTCACAAGAAATTAGACATTCCCCTTTAGCCATGAATTTATTTGGCACATTTGTAGAGTCCTCAGTACCTATACAAGATGAGAAAGAAGAGGTGGCTATTAAATACTAGATTTATAGAGAAGATAAATACATGCACAATGAGAACTTCTCTCCCTCTCCTAAGGCTTATGCAAGAGGGTATACTTTTGTCAAAAATATGGGCTATCCAGGACATGGTCCTCTTAGTCATAGATTGGATGCTAGAGTTGAACCTCTCAATCATGCTCTTTTTGGATGCAACTCTAAGAAGACAGTTGGCCTAGGATTTGAGAATCATAACAAGAACACTACTCCTACCCTTGATGAGACGGATAGTGAAGATGAACCAAAGTACATGCCCAATTTGAAAAACCAGCAAGATATGTGTGAAGATTGGGTCCCTTCCACCAATCTCCTTTAGGGAGATTTAGATAATCCAGTTGTTCATGCAATAGTTGCAAATATAGAACAAGATGAGTCAAATATAGAAGATCCTATCAGAGAACACCAATGAAAGAATAGTGTTCATTTTATGGAGAGATGTTACCCTCGATGAAATTAGAGCTTCCACATCAAGATGTCCCAAACCTTCATGGTGTAAACATCCCAGTCGGGATTCAAAAATAGATTCACATGAGTATGAATGAGACTCTCTCTCTCTAATTCTTCCACAGTTGACATGGATGTTGATATCATCCATACTTATAGTTCTCAACCTGAGGTAGCTGATGAGTCACATGTAGGATTAGAGGATTTGAATCCATAGGTTTCTTTAGTGGAGGATTCTTCACTTGGTAGGATGAATCCTAATTTGGGTAGCTTAGAAGGATACTCGACAGACTCTAACTCTTCGGTCACCAGAGATGATACCATTCATATTCACAACCTTGAACCAGTCATTGACTTACCCTTTTCTCATCCTAACCTCATTGATTGGTCCCAACATTATCAAGAGCCCGAGCTCTTAACTTTCCAAAATGACTATGAGATAACCTGTTACTTGAATGCCATTGAACCCATAGTCTCTTCCACCAGTGAACCAACTACAAGCATGACAGAGCCAGACATAAAGTACCTTAGTCACAAAATAAAAAGAAAAGAGAATAAAAAGAATAAGAGTTCTGATGGTGAAAACCACTATGTGGCAGTGTCAGAACCTAAAAAATTAAAAATAAATGATGTATCCAAGGGTGACAACCTCTCTAAGGTGCCTAAGGATGAGGTACTTGATCATCTCTCTAGTTACTTTCAAGATAGATCTTCAGTGCTTGTTGAGCCAACACAAGAAGTCAATTTAGGTATAGATGAGGCTCCACAGATAGTACATTTGGCTTAGTCCTTGTCAACACAAGAAAAGGAAGCCTACAATAAGTTCTTACAGAAAAAGAAGATCAACTTTGCTTGGACTTATTCAGATATGCCAGGGTTGGACACTAATCTTATTATGGATCACTTGTCCATAGCTCCAGGTGTCAAACCAATCAAACAAAAATTGAGAAAAATGCATCCTCAAATAGCTCTTCTGGTCAAAGTAGAATTAGAGAAACTCCTTGGTGAAGGATTCATAAGAGATATTGACTATGTTGAATGGATATCAAACATTGTACCAATTTCCAAACATGACAAATCCATTCAAATTTGCACAGACTTTAGAGATCTCAATAGAGCATGCCCAAAGGATGATTTTCCACTCCCCAATATAGAGATGATAGTGGACATGACTGCGAGCTATGAGATTTATTCCTTGATAGATGGTTTTTCTAGATACAATCAGATTAAGATAGCTCCTGAAGATCAAGAAAAGACTACATTCACTTGTGCATGGGGTATCGATTGTTGGAACGTTATGCCTTTTGGATTAAAAAATGTAGGAGCCACCTATCAATGAGATATGACAACTATTTTCCATGACATGATGCATAAAAACATGGAAGATTATGTGGATGACACCTTGGCCAAATCTAAGAAAAGAGATACACACTTAGGTGATTTAGAAGTCATTCTAGATCACATGGAATAATTTCAATTAAGGTTAAATCCAAAAAAGTGTGCATTTGGTGTCACCTCTAGAAAACTTCTAGGATTCATCATTTTAGTAAAAGGAATAGAGGTAGACCCTAAAAAGTCCATGCAATCATGGATATGCCACCTCCTAAAAACATTAGTCAAATGAGGAGTCTTCAAGGACATCTTGAATCTATAAGGAGGTTCATTTCACAATTGGTAGATAGAGCTCAACCTTTCAATAAGAACTTACATAAGGGAGTCAAATGTGTCTAGAATGAAGATTTCCAAAAGAGCATGGACCAAATCAAGAAATACTTGGAAAATTCTCCTATTTTAATGCCTCCTATCCTAGGGAAGCCACTTATACTATATGTTTCAGCAACAAATTCTTCCTTGGGGGCATTACTAGCTCAACTTGATGAACATGGGAAAGAAAGAGCCATATACTACATTAGTCGTATGCTTGTTTCATATGAGGTTAATTACACCAGTATTGAGAAAGCTTTCCTCGTAGTGGTGTTTGAATCTCAAAAGTTGTGACATTACATGCTTGCGCACACAATACACCTCATAGCAAAGATTGATCCACTCAAGTATTTACTTGGTAAGTCTGCTCTCATAGGTAGACTTGCTAAATGGATGATGATTCTTTCTAAGTTTGACATAAAGTAAATTGAACACAAAGCAATCAAAGGACAAGCTATAGTAGATCAATTGGCTAATTTCCCAATTCAAGATAGTGCACCTATTCAAGTTGACTTCCCAGATGAGCATCTCATGTACATGACTACAAGAACATGGAAGATGTTCTTTGATGGATCTTTTATGCAAAATGGTTCAAGAGCTGGTGTGTTGTTTGTTTCTCCTCATGGATACACAATTCCTAAGTCTTACAAGATATTGTTCCCATGTACAAACAACATTGTTAAGTATGAAGCTTTAAAAAATAGACTTAAGATGGCCATAGAATGGAGAATAAAGGAGTTACATATTTATGGGGATTCACAACTGATAATCAACCAAGTTAATGAAGAATATCAAACAAAAGATGAGAAACTGGTACCTTACAAGAAAATGGTTGATTCCTTGAGATGATACTTCACATTTGTCACATTTTAGCAAATCCCTAGAGTAGAAAACAAAGTAGCTGATGCTATGGTTACACTTGCTTCACTCCTTTAGTTAGAACAACATGAATCTAGATTTGAATTCCTCGTGGAAGAGCTACATTACCCTATCTATGACTCCCAAGAAAGCCATGTTATCTGTACTCTTGTTGGTCATGAGTCATCCTATTATGGTGCCATTTACTCATACCTTTGTGATGGCATTATTCCTAAAACCTTTAACCAGTTTGAATGAAGAAACCTTACCCGAAATGCCTCTTGCCATACCCTTATCTCGGGTGATTTGTATAGGAGGGGTCTAGATGGAACACTTCTTAGATGCTTAGAAAATGAAGAATCCAACCAAGCACTAGTTGACATTCATGAGGGCATTTGTGGGGGACATTCAAATGGTCTTTCCATGGCCCAAAGGTTGCTTAGCGCAAGGTACTATTGGCCTACGATGCAGATTGATGCATTAGCTTTTACAAAGTCATGTGAAAAGTGTCAAAAACATGGTAACCTAATACATGCTCCAAGAAGGGATCTTATTCCTTCTATATCTCACTAGCCATTTCAGTGCTGGGCCTTTGATCTTGTTGGGAAAATTCATCCCAACTCATCAGGTGGACACAAGTTTATCATCACTACTACTAATTACTTCACTAAATGGGTAGAAGTTGTCCCACTTTCTGTTGCCTCGGGAAAGATAGTTTCTCTATTCATTCTGAACCATATCATCTATCGATATGGAGTGCCTTCAAATATTATCACTGACAATGGAGGTCAGTTTAAAAATAAGGACCTTAAACAACTCTGTAAGAAATTCAAGATTAAACAACATTGGTCCTCCATTTACTTCCCACAAGGAAATGGTCAAGCAGAGGCATCAAACAAAACCATTCTTAAAATCCTACATAGAACAGTTCATAAGAATGGTAGAGATTGGCATTTACAGATAAATCCAACTTTGTGGGCTTATAGAACAAGCATTCGTACTCCTACTGGGGCTACTCCTTTTGCCCTTACTTATGGTGTTGAAGCAGTGTTACCTTTAGAGGTTGAGATTCCTTCACTTAGAGTTTCCCTCAAAGGTCTAGTTACAGATGAAGACTACCGTGCCATGAGACTCCTATATGAGAAATGTCAAGCATCATTTGACCATATGAGGGTCTATCAAAAGCCTATGTCCAAAGCCTTCAACAAAAAGGTTCACCCTAGAGAATTCCAAGTGGGAGATCTTGTCCTACATGAAAATTCTAAGAACCAACAACATAGAGATCAAAAGGGAAAATTCAAACCTAATTGGCTTGGACCTTACATTATTACTGTAGCTTTTGGGATAGGTGCTTATTTATTATCTACTAAAGAGAGAGAGCAGCTCCTTGATCCTATCAATGTCTTGCACCTAAAGAAGTTCTATTTGGAGGCATCCTTTGTACATATTTATTGATCCTGAAAAAATTCCAAAAAAATTCATGTATGATGCTGAAAAAATCCTAAAAAGCATATAAAGTCCTGAAAAAAATCAAAAATAAAAAAATTGTAAAAAATTCAAAAAAAAAAGAGAGAAAACGTGCCTTGGTGAAAACTTGGAAATAGGTGCCTTGGTAGCAAAACTACAAAAAAATTGAAAAAATCCTAAAAAAATATGCCAAGTGGTGAAAACCTAGAAATGGGTGCTGCTTGAGGCCTTTGCACCCCTATTTCTTAGAATGCATCCTTGACCCTTAGCCTTTCTCCATGATGCCTTGTCCTTGTTGCCTTGGTTTAGAATTGGTCTTTGTCTTTGTCTAGGGGGCATAAATGTGTTAGCTTTGGTCTTTTAGATGCATTAGTCTTTAGGACACCTTGCAAACATTTTTTTTCAACACCACCCCAACTGTGTTTTTCAAACACTTCTCTAGTGTCAAGTGTTTCTTAACACTTATCAGATATCCTACCCACAGTCTAGAATGATACGATATTTCTCACTGGCAGATGTGATACTCAAAGTTTGACTCTATGACCTACACACATGCACTTAAACACTTGACTCCCTAAGACTTGCTTGACTTTATTTCTTTGTGTCCTGTTTATGATGATTTCTTTATTGAGTGTTCTCTCACTAATAGTTTTTGATCATGCCTAGCTAGAAGACTTGCGGCATGAGGACATGTTTTATTTATTTTTTGTCTATGGGTATATTTTGTTGATCCTAACTGTCATGAGCATTCATGCTTGTTCCACTTGACACTAGTTTCTACAATTTATTATCCTTGACTATTTTCTGCAAGTGCATGCTTGTAGTCATCTTGACTTTCTTGTGTCTTGATGCAAGAATAATCTTGCTATACCAAACTTAGGGAACCTCACTGCACTATTCATCTTGACCTACATTTCTTTGATGCTTAGGTGGGATTCCCACTACCTATCTGATATAGATCATATTCATATACCCATAGTTATACTAGTGCATATTGTATGATCTTGCAACGCTACCAATAAAGCTCGATGATGATTATTAGAGTCTAATGGCTTTGTGACCTTGCAAGTCAACCACTTTTCATAGTAGCTTGCATTCTTAGGTTCATGTTAGTTTAGTTTTACATCTTTCATATGGAGAGAGCTCTCCTTTCATCTTTCATAGACTTGTTGGTCAACTGCGCTCACCTTTCACTTCTTCTCGATCATGTCTTTCGCTCCTTATCTTTTACATCACATCATTTTCCTATCATCACAAGGGGTTAATCTTATTATCATATCTATAGCATACAGAGATCATTTTTAGAAACATGAGTCTATATCATAACATGAGAACTAAACATACATCTATGAGAGAGACTATACATGAGCATATATCATCCATTTGAGCAATATAACAAGACAATAATACTAAAAAATCCATCACAAGTGAGACAAGTACAAAAGATACATTTTAAATCCACTCATCTCATATATATAAATCATGATACAAATATAATGTGAGATTTCAAAATCTGGATCAAGTCTCAAGATATGTCTATACATCAAAGCCTTAGACCTAGGACTGACTCTCCCCATCATGTGGTGGTGGTGGTGGAGGCAGTGGTCCCATCTTGTCTACTCATATGTCTAACCTCCCAACCCTCTCAGAGTAGAGTGGTGCTCGTTGTCCCTTGGGTACGACTACTATATATAACCCATGATAGTATGCTGCCTATGTTGCCTCCCTCTGGAGCTTTGTGACATCTTATGTTGCCCTCTCTCACCAATCTATCTCAGCCCATGCAACTAGAAGTTGTTGATCACAAATGACAATGGTAGTCCTCAGCTACTGTACCTCAACCTCTAAGACCCAAATCCTAGCACAGAGATCCTCTCCTCCCCTATCCGTAGGTTTCTCTTGCCCTGCATCCACCCGTCGATGAACTGGTCTCACCTCATCCTCCTCTCCCTCCTCATCCTCCAATACCTATCTATGTGACCATCTCTAGCCACCTAATCGGGATCCCTACCCTACTGCTACTCTCCTCCCTCCTCCCCCTCCTCCATCTCCCCCATTATCCTCATCCCCACCTACTACCTGCAGTTGTGATGCTACCTACAACTGTGTATCTGGGACTATGAACCTAGGAAATGGGCATCTCTGGTGCTCTGCTATATATGTAGCATCTACACCTACATCTACCATATTGGGTAGGTAATCCAATGGCTCTCTTTGTAACCTTGATGTATCCTATGCTACCTGCTAGTAGTCTAGCATCGACAGCCATCCCTATCCCTCATCCTCCCTAACCCTGGCATATGTGTTGGTCTCCACTGCCACCCTCTGCTGACGGTTAAACTGCCTCCATACCTAAGTGATCACAAAATGCTCAATGATATCCGCATGTCAACCTAGTAGTGGCCGGCTACACAACATGTATCCAAGCTCATGATCCCTATCACTCCACTGCTCACACTGCTTATATGGCCTCCACTCGAAGGCTGTCGGCTCATCCAATAGCCTCCTGTAATAAGTAAGATTGCCACTATGAGGCTAGGTGATGATTCATATATACCTGTATATGTAGGGATGCCTCTACCCCTAAGGTTGTACTTGTGGTCGCATAATGGCTATGTGCTCCAATGCCCATATTTGTGCTAGGATGGCCCTACATGCCTAAGATCTGCTATCTCTATATACGATCTCATGCAGGTCATGATACATGTCTGCTAGGATGGCTGGGCCCCACGCCATCCCTCTCAAGTGTGCCACTAAGTCTACCACCAATCCACCCCAACCTAGTGGGAACCCCCTCTGACTCCTGTTGGTAATCAAAGCTTGTGCTACTATCAAGCACAGGATGCACGCCACTGGGTAATCCCAACCATACTTCTCTATTAGTTGGTCCCAACTAAGATGCCTGTCAATAATGGTCACATCTTGGAAGAGGTCCTGGATGGCCTATCTCCCCTCTGTGGGAGTCTGATCATAGTATACCTGTGCCAACAAAAAATCATGTCAGCTTTCATCATATGGAAATGATACATTTATGAACATCTACAAACATGATTATACTCACCGCATCTCCATGGCTGGGTACACGCAGGATCTAGTAGACATCCTCCAGTGTGATCGAGGCCTCTCCAGTCAGTAGATGGAAGGTGTTATGCTCCCTATGCCACCTTGATGCCAATTTCATCATCAACCCATGGTTTTCCCGTATATGGGGCATGCCCAACAGGTACCCGAACCCCATCCTAGTTAGGTCCTCTCTACCTGGATCATCTAGATCCCAGACACAGTGTAGCCTGACCACTCTCGGTGCTCTAATAATGAGCACCGATAGATTCTCTTGCAAGCCATAACCCACAAGCTATATGTCATAACATATCATTATGGATGACTAAAATCAGTACAAGAAATCTCAAACAAAAAAATTGTCTCTACATATGTTATATTGTTCAAATTAAAAGTGCGATACTTCTTATTATATTGGTGGGATACTATTTTTTGATATTGTATCATGTGATACTTTCTTCAATAGCGGTGTGATACTCTTGCCTCATGTGATAGTTTTCACAAGGTCACATGACATTTCATCCAGGATCATGCGATACTTTCCTAGACAGTTGTGCAACACTTTGTGGACCCACGAACTATTGCACGATACAATATATAATAGGTGTGTGATACTTTTAAAGTATCATATGATCTATCGCTAAAGAATAATTTGAAAAATTAAAAAATATGCTTTAAATGCAATAAATGACTCAAACGGCTAGTTTTTTTAAAATCTCATCCGAGCACCATACTGAGGAGGCCGATTGAGCAACCGACCGTTCTTGAATCAATGTGTGTGGATGGGAATCACTACCTATTGAGCCATAGTCTCTCTCTGATCTCTCAAAGTTCTTGAAATCACAAAAGACAAATGAATTTGAAAATGACCTTTTTACCCCTTATATAGCATTTTGAATTTTTGACCTAATTTTCAAAACATCTAGGAATTTCATGAAAATTGCACCCCTAGAAAATGTCGATGTCCTAGATCCATTTTCGGGATCAAAATTGAAATCTGATTTCATCTTGATAGTCAAAATTGCATTTCAAATTTATCCTTCTTCTGCGTAGTTGGCTGACTGTTTGAGGCCTAATCCTTTGATCTTTGTTGGGGCATCTTCATTTCTTCATCTCCATCTCTCTCACTACCCTAGTCTTTCCTTCATCTCTCTGAGGTTTTGACTTCATTTTTATCCTATATCTTTCTCAGTCAAACCTAGTCAAACTAGGGCATATCTTCACTACTTGATGGTTATTCTATCATCTTTCATCTTCGATTATGTTTTCTAGTGATTTGATCATGTTTCTCTCACTTCTGCATTCCCTCTATTTCATTTTGATTTTGATCACAAGGGGGTAGTACCTATCAAACTTCAATCCTTGATTCAACTTTATCAAACCTATCAATAAAACCTTGCTTAAGACTTGACAATTACCTATTTACAAGGGTGTTGGCCTTCTCTTTTTCAATAAGCTTATCTTTTTCTTGATGTGTTCCCATCCATTGAACACACGTTTGGGTTCATTTGTGATCCCAAATCGATCTCACATTTCAACTTCATTCTTTGACTACATGTGATCCCAAATCGATCTCACATTAGTCAAAGAGGGGCAAATGTATGCACCCTAAAATGGTCGCCTAGACTTTGGGCTCCCATTCACCAATTAATCAATTTCCTAAATCAATGCTTTACAATATTTTTAAATTAAATCAATTTCCTTGATCAAATCCTAATTCTATCATTTATTTGATTATATTCTATGAATTAACCATTTTATCCTAAGTCTTTATTTAATTAAAAAGAATTCCCTCCCCTTTTATTAAATAAAAGGTCCCCACTTACCTCTTATCCTAAGTTGCACAAATAAAGCATTATTCCTATTTTATAAAAATAAGAAAAGGTCTTTTTGTCTCACATGAGGCACAAAAGTCGACACTTCTTTCTCATTGGAGGAGATTTGTGCACAAGGATTGATCCCACTTTCAAACTCCACCCTTTATCAAATCTTTTTCCTCTTAATCTCCATGGTCCATTTATCTTTAAAAGGAGAGCTCTTTTCTCATTCTAAGGATCCCACTCTTGATGCTAATGTTGTGCTGCAGGTTTTCTTGGTGACTTTGGAGCTTTGAAGAACTTGTTGCATCTTAGTCTTCATACTTGCATTATAGCTTAGTTTTCATGGCATTCTTAGATTAGTTCCTTTCATGTTCTAGCTTAATTCACATAGCCTAATTAGTAAAGGCTTGTAATACTCTCATTTTTATTGCATAGTTGCATTTTTGCATTCTCATTCTAGCATAGTTTGCATTAAATATTTCATTTGTGATTCTTGAAGGTATTGGCATTCTTGCCCTTGTCTCTTTGAATCTCCCATTGCATGGTTTACTAGCAAGGTTATATGCTTAATAGCTCTAGCTGAGAGCCTTCTAAACACCCTTGCACTCCATGCCTAGGGATCTCTAAGTCACTTTCTCAAGGCTTCCAATTCATGGATGCTCTTGGAACCAAAGGCTTAGAGAAGTGCACATTTTGAGTGTACAAGGAGAAGATAAATACAACCAGGACAAAGTATTTGTTAAAGGACAAACTCTTTTCTTTGAATCAACAACCTTGTTAGGAGTTGATAAGATGAGCTTTTCTTCGCTCAGAGAAACTTTCCCAATGTGAAGGTTAAATCCACCTTCTAAAGGTTAAACCCACCTTCTAGAACCACTGTCTAAATGTAAGTATACAAATATACTGATAACTGATAATGAACTACCTAACAACAACTCCTTTGCTAAAATAGTTCCAATGAAGTACAATAATCACAATGGATGGTCTACATCCAATAGTCCTCGCATCCACACATTTCTATCCACATCCTCTCGTCAACACTCACATCACATTACTTGTTTCAATCCTTTATACAAGATACAAATGATTTATTAGGTCAACAAAAAATTGGACTTTCCTAATAAAAAAGATTACATTAACTCTTGTCAAGATACAGATGGGATCTTGGACAAGCAAATAACAATAATTAGTCATCCAAAAAACTTCATAATCCACTGTATTATCTTAAAATGGAAGCACTTCCATGATAAGAGCATTTATCCCTCTAAGTAAGTGGTTTGGGGTCATGTTAAGTGCCTTGATCAGGTCTTTTCATGTATCTACCTTTTTCCCCTATTTTGCTTCCCTCTGCACATGATTTTCACTTCATATCTACATTTCTTGGCATTTTGGGCTAGGGTATTGAGGTTTTTGACCTCAAGGTCAAAGTTGACCTTGAGGGTGAAAGTTGACCTCAACTCTAACGTAGGTCAGGGTTGACCTCAACCTTGACCTAGGGAAGAGTCAACCTCATCCTTGACCCCTAGTTCAAATTTCAAGTTTTTTTTATTTTCGGGCATCGGGTTTCAGAAAGATTCTTTTTCTTGCCTCCGGATTGGCCATTTTGGGTTTCAGAATGGTAAATCCTTAAATTGTATTTAATTTAGGTATATTTGTAAAGGTTGGGACCTAATTGGGATTTAATTCTCCAAGGTGGCCCCTCTAGAAGATTGTGCCCTAGTTCACTATAAAATGAGGCCTTCCTCTCTCATTTTGATCATCAAGTTTTGTGAGAACACATCTCATCTCAAACACTTTCATGAGCAAGCTCTAAAGTGCAAAAAATTGAATTCAAGCATTCAAGCAAGCCTTCAAGCCTTCAAGTATTCAAGCATTCATCCATTAAGGAGATTCATTGTTAGCCATTGAAGGATTCAATCTCTTTGGAGCCCCCTTGAAGATCCATCCTTCTACATTCATCCAAGCCTCCTCATATGCAAAGATCAATTCAAGATTGGTGTTGAAGATCAAGTGCCATTGATTTGAGACATCCTACATTCATTCTACATCCATTGGAGCATCCCTACTTGTGGATTTGAGGATTTGAATCCTCTACAAGGTCTTCAACATAAGCAAGGTGAATTATTTCATCTGCTTTGTTTATGCACATTACATTTCAATTCAGTTTCAAGGTTAATTCCTAAATTGGGGTTTGACCAAGGCAAAATCCCCATACATAAAACAAAATGCCCTTTTTCTTGCAGGTATAGGTGCAAAATTTTGAGTCTGACATTAGATTTGGATACCCTTTTTGAAAAACTTCCAAGATTTGTGAACAAGGTCAAAATTGACCTTCAAAATAGGAATGTAGCCTTTGACCTTTTATGAGGGTCAAAGACTACCTGCTATCGGAAAGACAAAAGATTTTTGGGTTTTCTTTGTCTCGACATTTCCAGTCCAAAATAGGTTGCAGAATTGCCCAAAAGTACACACAGACATCAGAAATTGGCATTTTCCAAATTTTCCCTATTTTGAGGTTAGTACTTGTATTTTAATTATTTTAGATTTCAAGCACAATTCTTCATAGGAAAATATAAGATTTTTCTCTCTCTTTCGTATTCTCCATAGATTGATTCGATTGTGTATTAACCTTTTGGTTGATCAAATTGGATCTCTCCTTTGGGAATTTAGATTTAGGAGTGGATCTCATATTTCCCCCATACATTGCATTGAATAGAGGTGATTACATTTTACCCCTAATCATTTTGGTGAACCCAACAAGCTTACTCTCTTTCTTTTTGGTGTTAGATATCCCTTTGTCTTATTGTGTGTGTGTTCACCTTCACTATTCATTTTGGTGAACCCGACATACTTACTCTCCTTTCTTTTGTGGAATTGGATGCCCTTTTGTGTTTTGTGGTGTTAAATTTCCTTTTATCTTGTTAGTATTAAATTTCTCTTTTGTTAAATCTTGCATGTTAATTATTTTTCAAAAATACAAAAATATGCATGCTTTATGTGGTCTTAGTTTTGTTCATTTGCATTACATTGGTTTATGAGCTTTACTACTACTAGTCCTACTTATAACATTTTGGTTAGAAGAAGTCATAGACTCATGGGTGCCTTTGATCCTGAATCTTCCTCTCCTTTCCTTAGGATCCCAGATGATAATTTGATTCTTCATGATTCCAATCCTACTATGGAGAAAACCTCCTCACTCATCTCATGATGAGGATGATGCTTTAAGAGTTCCTCCTGAACAAGTCCAAAAAATTTCAACTAAACTTGATAAAATGGGTGATTGGCTTATTCAAGAGAACCATAATCAAGATTCTATTCAAGCTATAGAGGCTCTTAAGAAACTTCTCCTTGATAGTGATCAAGGTGTTAACCTCTTGCATGGTATTACTCACATCATGCATTCAAATGTTAAATCTTGAGCTCAAGAATCTCAATATTTAGGGTTGATTCCTCCTATCACTAGTGTTGAACCTCCTTCTAATCCTTTACCTAGTATTCCTACTTATACTCCTTCTTTGGTGACTGTGATGGTTCCCTCTATTCCTATGAGTGTTCCTCCTATGTCCCTTCCTACATCACAACCTTCATATCATAATGTTCCTTTTACTTATTCCAATTTTCTTCCAACTGTAGTTCCTAGTGTTCCTCCAGTTGTGTCTTCTATTCCTGCAGCTTCTTACAATTTACCTAGTGTGTCTAATGTTGATATTCCTCCTATTTCCTCTAATGATTCAACAATCATCAGTTTGGCTCAATCTGTGTCACCCTTACAACAACAATTTGTTTCCTTAGCTCAAAACAAGTTTAGTATTTCTACATGTGACATGGGAAGTCCTTTGTTCTTGGATATTATTCATACTCTTGTTCCTTAGCAAGTCGATATGCCTCATCTTGAGAATTATAATGGAAAAGGAGATCATGTTCATCATGTTAAAACATTCCAAATCCTTTGTAGTGATTATGCTCATGACCATAGGATTTTAGCCAAACTATTTGCTAGAACCTTCCATGACAAGGCCTTACAATGGTATTGTTCTTTGCCTCCTTATTGTATTGATTCCTTTCCAAAACTTGCTAATGCCTTTATTCAACAATTTGAAAACAACATTAGGCCACAAGTGTCTATGACTGATTTGATGCATTGTAAACAAAGTGCTAAAGAAAAATTAACTAAATTTATTGGTAGATTTAAGCATTTTCATGCTCAGATTTCCTATCCTGTTCCTGATATTGATATTCAATGTATGTTTATTTCAAATTTGAAAAAGGATATTAGAGATAAGATTTTGGTTACTGAATTTACCTCTTTTCAACAACTTTGTGTAGTGCTTCATCATTATAAATTACAAGTGATTCAATTTGAGAGCAACAATCCAATGGCTCCTCTACCAGTTGATAAGAGTGATGCTACTCCTAATCCAAAAAAATTTCAAAAATTCAACAACTATGTCAAGATAAACAAACAATTGAATGTAGTTGTTGATCAATTTGTTGTTGCCTCTCACAATGCCACTTCTATATCCACTACTTTTCAATTAAATCATACATTTACTCCTCTTTCTTAATCTTTACATACTATTATGATTAGGTTGTTAACTGCTAATATGATTACTTTACCTCTTATTCGACCTCTTTTACTTGCTACAATTGCATCTAAATCTTTTGATCAAAATGCTTTTTGTCAATATCATCATCAGAATGGTCATGAT
This sequence comes from Chamaecyparis obtusa, assembly GCA_027943335.1. Classification (NCBI taxonomy): domain Eukaryota; kingdom Viridiplantae; phylum Streptophyta; class Pinopsida; order Cupressales; family Cupressaceae; genus Chamaecyparis; species Chamaecyparis obtusa. The sequence continues at coordinate 173,303 of BSBK01006659.1, read as the reverse complement.
ACTGAGAAGTGTTATTCTTTAAAACATAAGATTGAAGACTTAATTGACTTTAATGTTTTATCAATTGATAATCTTGATGGTAGTGGGAACAAATTTGTCTCTCCTCCTAATCAAAACCTACAAATCTATACAAATCCTTTACCTATGCATGATAATAATACCATTGATCAACCATCTACCATGGAAATTGTGTATGATTCAAAGATGGATGATCTCAATCATGTTGTTAATCAAGTGGAGCATGTTGGTCACTCAGTATATCCACCTCAACCTCAACCTCAACTTCAGATTTAACCTCAAGTTCAACCTCGACCAAAACCTAAGCCTAAATTTAAAACTCAACCTAAACCTCAACAACAACGTAAGAATAAAAGACCTCAGGAACTTTTGATTACCTTTGATGACTCTAATACTATTAAAGCTCCTGATGGTCCCCTTTACATCTATGCTAGGATTTCTCAGAAACCTACTCGTTGTTGTCTTGTTGATCCTACATCCTTAGTCAATGTTATTACTGAAGAAAATATTTTTATGAAAAGTTTACAACATGATTATTATGACACATTGGATGTGTGGATTCAAACTTGTAATGGTTTTATTTATCCATCATTTGGTTCTATTATTTTACTAGTTGAACTTTGTGGAAAAATTGTGAACACTACCTTTGTTGTTGTTCCTACTTATGATCAATTTCAAGTTAAGCTAGATTTTCCTTTGTTGAATTCCATGCATGTTGCTTCACCTATCCATAAGTGCCTTAAATTAATTGATGATGAAGAAGTGAAGATGGTTAATCATAGCTTATATCAACCTTCTAGGCCTAGAGATTGTGTTGCTCTGGATTTCTTTTGGCCTTCATTACCTAATTCATGTCCTCCTCGACTTGATAATCTTTTTCATTCATATCAAGCCTACAAAAATCATAAGATTCTTGAATTAAGCATTCCTCCTATGGATCTTAATCTTGGTCTTTTGCCTACACCTTCTATACCTCCTTTAACTATGGCTTCTAGTTCTATTAATCAAGTTCCTCCCATTGTTGATAATCCTATTGATCTTCCTAAAGAACTTGTGAAGGATCCTGTGATTGTTCCTCCTTGTTCTCAACCTATTTCAAATAAATCAAAAAATAATCGATCTACTAATGAATGTCGTAAGAAGCATCATGCTCATGCTAAAGCTCATAATTATATTCTTCAAAGATCTCTACCTTCTTCAGATAAATCTATGCACTATCTGTTAGAAGAAGTTGTTACTAATAATGATGTTAAGATGCATGATTATGATGATTCTATTTGTATCTTAGATCCTATTTTGATTAATTTGGATAAAGAAAATACTCTTGATGATACTGATGATGTTAATGATGAATATGAAACTATTGACATTGACATTGATTTACCTAATATGCTTTCATCACAATTAACTCTTACACCTAGTGTCAAACATTGTGATTCTCAAGAGGATCCTTGTTTGGAACTGGCTATCATTCCTACTATGTTGGATATAGTCCCTCTTGCGAGTTACCCACCTTCCCTAAATGATATACAATAAGATTGGGAGAGTAGGTGGCATGCTTGATCAGCTTGTCCTTTATGGTAGCTTTGTTGTGTGTTTGCCTATTGTACCATGCTTCTCTTGTAATGTGTTTGCTAAATGTCATTAGACTATTTTATATGATCCTTGTTACTTAGTTGGTGCAATGTGATAAAGGAATCGAAACTATTGTTCAAATTCCTCTATATGTATCTCTATTCTTCTATGTGTTGTTCAATGTTATGTTGTAAATGTTCTATTGTTTGTAAATGTTTCCTTGTGTAATCTGATTGGATTTGAGATATGGTAGCACTAATTCTTTTTGGTCTCCATGTCATGGTCTGAAAAGATACTCGTTTGTATATCTTATGTAATCTTTCCTCCTTTGTGATTGTAGTTCTACTTTCTTTGGGGAATGATGTCAATTCATTTTCAATAATATCATATATATATTATCTTATGATCATACTGACCCCACGGTAGGTAGATCCCTTCTATGTTTTGTGTATGTTTATGTGATATTTCCCTTGATTTGTCTTCATCTGGGGGCATCTCGATGTGGAAACATAATCATTGGAGTTGTTTATGTTTTTGTTAAAGCCATTGCTCCTGTTAAAGTGTTAGTAATGATTTTAACATATGGGCATACACTCTACTCACCTATTACACACACGCACTTTTTGATACACACATATTTTTCAAGATACTTTTCTCCCTTTCTGGATTAGTAACTAATCCTTAAAGCATGGATTCATATTTTAGGATCTCTTGATCCCTCTAGTTTCAAGTATACATATATTTTGATCCCTTAAGGTCGAAGGTGTCTTTAAGACTGGATCTCTATTGTTTTTGGTTTTATTCTTATGGAATAGAATATTCCTAAGGATAAATTATTGATGGGTTGACTAGTGAGTAGTAACATTCACTAGGTGGTTCAATTCCATCTTTCCAGTTGCACCGTTTCCTTGTGTGGTTCACAATGGGAAATAAGTTCTCATTGGGTGAGGTAATCACACACTCTTTCTCTCTCTAGAGATGTCTCTCTTATTGTGATCTAGGATTCGACAAAGACTTGAGTCCCTAGGGGCTTGAGGTTTCTCTTTGTCCCTTGGATTATGATAAGATTATCTTTTCATTCTGATCTCCTTTACCAAGAGTTTGCATCAAGTCCATACTCTTGCTAAAGTGGGGGCTTAATGTATCATCTTAAAATGGAAGCACTTCCATGATAAGAGCATTTATCCCTCTGAGTATGTGTTCTGGGGTCATGTTAAGTGCCTTGATCAGGTCTTTGCATGTATCTAGCTTTTCCCCTATTCTACTTCCCTTTGCACCTAATTTTCACTTCATATCTGCATTTCCTAGCATTCTGGGCTAGGGTCCTGAGGTTTTTGACCTCAAGGTCAAAGTTGAACTTGAGGGTCAAATTCAACCTTGACTCTGACCTAGGTCAGGGTTGACCATGACCCTAACCTAGGGCTGAGTCAACCTCATCCCTCACCCCTAGTTCAAATTTCAAGTTTTTCTAATTTTCGGGCATCCAGTTTTGGAAAGATTCTTTTTCCCGCCTCCGGGTCAGCCATTTCAAGTTTCGGAATGGTAAATCCTTAAATTTTATTTAATTTAGGTATACTTGTAAAGGTTAGGACCTAATTGGGATTTAATTCTCCAAGGTGGCCCCTCTAGAAAATTGTGCCCTAGTTCACTATAAAACGAGGCCTTCCTCTATCATTTTGATCATCAAGTTTTGTGAGAACACATCTCATCTCAAGCAATTTCATGAGCAAGATCTCAAGTAAAAGAAAGTGAATTCAAACATTCAAGCAAGCCTTCAAGCCTTCAAGTGTTCAAGCATTCATCCATCAAGGAGATCCATTGTTAGCCATTGAAAGATTCAATCTCTTTGGAGCCCCCTTGAAGATCCATCCTTCTACATTCATCCAAGCCTCCTCATATGAAAAGATCAATTCAAGATTGGTGTTGAAGATCAAATGCCACTGATTTAAAACATCCTACATTCATTCTGCATCCATTGGAGCATCCCTACTTGTGGATTTGAGGATTCAAATCCTTTACAAGGACTTCAACATAAGCAAGGTGAATTGTTTCATTTGCTTTGTTTATGCACATTACATTTCAATTCAATTTCAAGGTTAATTCCTAAATTGGGGTTTGACCAAGGCAAACCCCCCATACAAACAACAAAACCCCCTTTTTCTTACAGGTACAAGTGTAGAATTTTGGATCTAAGATTAGATTTGGATACCCTTTTTGGCAAACTTCCAAGATCTACAAACAAGGTCAAAATCGACCTTCAGAATAGGAATGTAGCCTTTGACCTTTTATGAGGGTCAAAGACTACCTGCTATCATAAAGACAAAATATTTCTGGGTTTTCTTCGTCTCGACATTTCCAATCCGAAACAAGTTGCAAAATTGCCCAAAAGTACACACAGACATCAGAAATTGGCATTTTCCAGATTTGCCCTATTTTGAGGTTAGTACTTGTATTTCAATTATTTCAGATTATAAGCACAATTCTTTATAGGGAAATATAAGGCTTTTCTCTCTCTTTCATATTCTCCATAGATTGATTCGATTGTGTATTAACCTTTTGGTTGATCAAATTGGATCTCTCCTTTGGGAATTTGGATTTAGGAGTGGATCTCATATTTGCCCCATATATTACATTTAATAGAGGTGATACCATTTTACCCCTATTCATTTTGGTGAACCTGACAAGCTTACTCTCTTTCTTTTTGGTGTTAGATATCCCTTTGTCTTATTGTGTGTCTATTCACCTTCACTATTCATTTTGGTAAACTTGACATACTTACTCTCCTTTCTTTTGTGGAATTGGATCCCCTTTTGTGTTTTGTGGTGTTAAATTTCCTTCTATCTTGTTAGTATTAGATTTCTCTTTTGTTAAATCTTTCATATTAATTAGATTTCAAAAATATTCATGCTTTATGTGGTCTTAGTTTGGTTCACTTGCATTACATTGGTTTATGAGCTTTACTACTACTAGTCCTACTTATAACCTTCCGGTTAGAAGAAGTCATAGACTCATGGGTGCCTTTGATCCTGAATCTTCCTCTCATTTCCTTAGGATCCCGGATGATAATTTGATTCTTCGCGATTCCAATCCTTCTATGGAGCAAAACTCTTCTCACTCATCTCATGATGAGGATGACGCTTTAAGAGTTCCTCCTAAACAAGTCCAAAAAATTTCAACTGAACTTGATAAAATGGGTAATTGGCTTATTCAAGAGAACCATAATCAAGATTCTATTCAAGCTATAGAGGCTCTTAAGAAACTTCTCCATGATAGTGATCAAGTTAACCTCTTGCATGGTATTAATCACCTCGTGCATTCAAATATTAAACCTTTAGCTCAAGAAGCTCAAGATTTAGGGTGATTCCTCCTATCACTAGTGTTGAACCTCCTTCTAATCCTTTACCTAGTATTCCTACTTATAGTCTTTCTTTGGTGACTATGACGGTTCCCTCTATTTCTATGAGTGTTCCTCCTATGTCCCTTCCTACATCACAACCTTCATATCATAATGTTCCTTTTACTTATTCCAATCCACTTCCAACTGTAGTTCCTAGTGTTCCTCTAGTTGTGTCTTCTATTCCTGCAACTTCTTACACTTTACCTAGTGTGTCTAATGTTGATATTCCTCCTATTTCCTCTAATGATTCAATAATCATCAGTTTGGCTCAAACTATGTTATCCTTACAACAACAACTTGCTTCCTTAACTCAGAACAAGTTTAGTATTTCCACATGTGACATGGGAAGTCCTTTGTCCTTGGATATTATTCATACTCCCGTTCCTTAGCAAGTTGACCTGCCTCATCTTGAGAATTATAATGGAAAATGAGATCATGTTCATCATGTTAAAATATTCTAAATCCTTTGTAGTGATTATCCTCATGACCATAGGATTTTAGCCAAACTATTTGCTAGAACCTTCTGTGACAAGGCCTTACAATGGTATTGTTCTTTGCCTCCTTATTCTATTGATTCCTTTCCAAAACTCGCTAATGCCTTTATTCAATAATTTGAAAACAACATTGGCCCACAAGTGTCTATGAATGATTTGATGCATTGTAAACAAAGTGCTAAAGAAAAATTAACTAAATTTATTGGTAGATTTAAGCATTTGCATGCTCAGATTTCCTATCATGTTCCTGATATTGATATTCAATGTATGTTTATTTCAAATTTGCAAAATGATATTAGAGATAAGATTCTACTTACTAAATTTACCTCTTTTCAACAACTTTGTGCAGTGCTTCATCATTATCAATTACAAGTGAGTCAATTTGAGAGCAACACTCGAATGGCTCTTCTTCTAGTTGATAAGAGTGATGCTGCTCCTAATCGAAACAAATTTCAAAAATTCAACAACTATGTCAAGATAAACAAACAATCGAATGTAGTTTCTGATCAAGTTGTTGTTGCCTCTCACAATGCCACTTCTGCATCCACTACTTTTCAATTAAATCATACATTTTCTCCTCTTTTTGAATCTTTACATACTATTATGAATAGGTTGTTAACTGCTAATATGATTACTTTACCTCCTATTCAACCTCTTTTACCTTCTATGATTGCATCTAATTATTTTGATCAAAATACTTTTTGTCAATATCATCATCATAATGGTCATGATACTGAGAAGTGTTTTTATTTAAAACATAAGGCTCAAGACTTAATTGACTCTAATGCTTTATATATTGATAATCTTGATGGTAGTGGGAACAAATCTATCTCTCCTCCTAATCAAAACCTTCAAATCTATATGAATCCCTTACCCACACATGATACTAATACCATTTCTCAACCATCTGCCATGGAATTTGTGTATGATTCAAAGATGGATGATCTCAATCATGTTGTTAATCAAGTGGAGCATGTTGGTCAATCAGTATCTCCACCTCAACCTCAACCTCAACCTCAAGTTCAACCCTGACCAAAACCTAAGCCTAAATTTAAAACTCAACCTAAACCTTGACAACAACTTAAGAATAAAAGACCTCAGAGACTTTTGATTACCTTTGATGACTCTAAGACTATTAAAGCTCCTGATGGTCCCCTTTACATTTATGCTAGAATTTCTCAGAAACCTACTTGTGGTTGTCTTGGTGATCCTACATCCTTAGTCAATGTCATTACTGAAGAAAATATTTTTATGAAAAGCTTACAACATGATTCTTATGATACATTAGATGTGTGGATTCAAACTTGTAATGGTTTTCTTTATCCATCATTTGGTTCTATTATTTTACCAGTTGAACTTTGTGGAAAAATTGTGAACACTACCTTTGTTGTTGTTCCTACTTCTGATCAATTTCAAGTTAAGTTAGGTTTGCCTTGGTTGAATGTCATGCATGTTGTTGCTTCACCTATCCATAAGTGTCTTAAATTCATTCATGACAAAGAAGTGAAGATGGTTAATCATAGCTTATATCAACCTTCTAGGCCTAGAGATTGTGCTGCTTTGGATTTCTTTTCGCCTTCATTACCTAATTCATGTTCTCCTCGACCTGATAATCTTTTTCATTCATATCAAGCCTATAAACATCATAAGATTCTTGAATTAAGCATTCCTCCTATGGATTTTAATCATGGTATTTTTCCTATACCTTCTATACCTCCTTTACCTATGGCTTCTAGTTCAGTTAATCAAGTTCCTCCCATTGTTGATAATCTTATTGATCTTCCTAAAGAACCTATGAAGGATCCTGTGATTGTTCCTCCTTGTTCTCAACCTATTTCAAATAAATCAAAATGTAATTGATCTGCTAATGAAGGTTGTAAGAAGCATCGTGCTCATGCCAAACCTCGTAATTCTATTCTTCAAAGATCTCTACCTTATTTGGATAAATCTATGCATGATGTGTTAGAAGAAGTTGTTACTAATAATGATGTTAAGATGCATGATTATGATGATTCTATTTGTATCTTAGATCCTATTTTGATTAATTTGGATAAAGAAGATACTCTTGATGATACTGATGATGTTAATGATGAATATGAAACTATTGACATTGACATTGATTTACCTAATATACTTTCATAACAATTAACTCTTACACCTAGTGTCGAACATTGTGATTCTCAAGAGGATCCTTGTTTGGAACTAGCTATCATTCCTACTATGTTGGATATAGTCCCTCTTGTGAGTTACCCACCTTCCCTAAATGATATACAATGAGATGGGGAGAGTAGGCGGCATGCTTGATCGACTTGTCCTTCGTGGTAGTTTTGTTGTGTGTTTTCCTGCTGTACTGTGCTTCTCCCATAACGTGTTTTCTAAATGTCATTAGATTCTTCTATATGATCCTTGTTACTTAGTTGGTGCAAGGTGATAAAGGAATCGAAACTATTGTTCAAATTCCTTTATATGTATCTCTATTCTTCTATGCGTTGTTCAATGTTATGTTGTAAATGTGCTATTGTTCATAAATGTTTCCTTGTGTAATCTGCTTGGATTTGAGAGATGGTAGTGTAATCGCCTAAAAATGGACAAAGACAATTTAATGATAAATCAAATAAAATTAGGTGAAATCAAAGTAAATCAAGGACAACATTGAATCAGTTGAATCACAATGCATAATTAGCCAATCAAAATTAAAATCAAGTCTTAATTTGAGGCCAATCAAAATTGAGAACATTTTAATCATATGCAATCAAATCAAAATACAATTCATTCAATTAATTGTATAGTCTTGGATTAAATTAAATTCAACCCATTCAAGGGGTACATGGCTAAAATAAATTAATTAAATCAATTAATAAATCTCAATTTCTCTCAAAAAACACAAAAGGGAAGGAAATCAATCAACCAATGAGATTAAAGGAAAGACATTCACATGGATTAAGCCAAATTGAATCTCATTCACTCAAAGAGAAAATGAATCTTGACCATTGATCTTGTCTACTTGTCCCAAGCTTTGAGGACACAAACTTTGCATTGTCTTCAAAGGGTGGAACCAAGGACTCAACCAAGGGTTAACCATGATCAAATACAACTACATCCCCTACCATTGGAAAATCTATAAAAGGAAGGCCAAAATCCTTCATAATTTATAACCACATATCTGAGAATTGCATTGAACCTCTTGCAATTTGAGTTTAGAAAGGCATTTGAGAGCATTTTAGCATTTATCTTGATAATTGTTAGCTTTAGCATTGTTTATCTCTATCATTCTCATACTAGGACTATCATTAGTGAGAGCTTGCTAAGAGCTTATTCATTAACATCTTAGTTAGAGAGCCATAGGATGCTCAATTGATCAATGATTTAGCTAAATAGTTGCTTAATTGTGGTTTAATTTAGTTGCTATTTCATTTATTGTTGATGATTAACCCTAATTCTATGAAGATACTTTTATTAGTATAGAAAATGGTGCCCACCATGGGGCTCTAAGCCTCATGTTATCAATTTCATCATTTGGATCATCTTTTGTATGCTTGTATTTGCTATTTTCTATGGAATTTTTGCAAGAAACAAGTCAAATCATGCCTACAATCAATTCAATCATGCCTGCAATCATTTAGATGATGCCTACAAGCTCTTTGTCAATGCTTATTTGCTGAATATTTGCACCTAGTCGATACTTTCTATTCCTTCTTAACTTCTTTCTTGTCACCTACAACCTAGATCTTCACATCTATGTGATAAAGATATACTGCCTTTGCCTTGACAAGTCACGTCTGTGAGTTGAGAAGTGTCTCCTATAAATAACTTGTTGTCGCTTATGACCGAACTTTGCGAAGCACTTTACAGAACAAGTCACACCTGGTATCATCTATTTTACACCTACTATTCTTAAAGTGTCACTTTGACTTAATCAGTTTTATGCAATTTTAAAGTTTCTTTGCACTTAACAGTAAATTGCTTACGCTTGTTTAACTTTCTAGGTCGCCTGTTGCACTTTTAAGTGTCGCCTGCTAACAGTAAAGTTACACCTGCAAACAATTTAATATAATGTATTTGCTGGACAATGTCACTTTTGGTTTTCTATCTTAATTTGCTTTCAGATTGATAAATTCATTTGTCTAACTCTTTGTTTGTAAATTTTGACTGTAAATGAGTAGGCATTGAAAAGTTTAGAAGCCAGAAAGCAGAGTTAATCAAGAAGGGAAGGCATTAGCTAAGAAGATCAATAAGGAAAACAAAGCACATATCAAGGCTGTTCTTGAGTCAACACAAGAGGAGGACAATCAGGTATATCAGAAGTACCTTGCTATTATTGAAGCTTATAAAAAGAAATTTGTCTCTCTTAATTGGATCTTTAGTCCTTAGTTCAAGTTTTTATTTGAAAATTTGCAAATAAGGTACTTAAAATTCATTACATAAATCTTTGCTTTGTCAAATTTAATTTTGGTTTCCCCTCATTGTGATTGTTAGTGTTGACTAACTTGCTAGAGGACAAACACACTTGGAAGGAGCTATTGCCAAGGTAAGATGAAAATAATGAAATCACTTAAAAATGCCCCTAACTTTGGTTAGCTACAAAGGAAGAGGTAAGCCTAAACTAGTCAATATTTTCCCTTATCTTGTGGCATTTGGTGCATTTAAAATCTAGTAATTAAGAGGGATCAAATAATTAAACACATAAATCAAAGCCCCTTGTTTTTGGAAGAGAGTAGAAATACTCAAATCCCTATAGTTAGTGGGTGAAATCAATTAAACCTTGTTAATAGTGTTTGGGAACTAAAGGGAAAGTTAGGGATATGCTCTTCACCTTCTTGGTGAACCAAATTCCCAAAAACTCAACCTTAATTCTATTTTCCTTTCTTTCAAAATGAACATGCTAGAACTTTAGTGGGCTCGCCTCCCGAGTTTTCCTTAACAAGGCTGGTGAGAGGGACAGCCCAAAGTGGGATACGCTCACTTTTGCCGCGGGGATCCAACCCACTATAAAATAAAATGCATGTATCCTTAATGGGGTGCATGAAAAAAGGATTTTAATTTCTCAAACTTCCTCTAGTAGTCCTCACAGATTACGCAAAATCATACCTCAGTGCATGTGGGAAGCCCCTTAACATACTTGGGGGATGAAAGATTAAAGTCCATTTTGAACGGAATCCATACTAAAACCTTGATAAAGTAGCAAAGACCACCTTGTAGAGCCATGTTTATGAACCAAATCTTGTGCTAAGGTAGGTGCTTGAAGTATCTTCTTGTGAAAAAACCGTGACAACATTCTACAAATCAAACATTTTGTGTTTAAGAGGGTAAAAAGAGACAAGTGAATGCATGTTTGTTGTGTTTGAAATACATAAACAAGTGAGAGATATCCATTGAAAATCATCTTATATTTTTAAATATCTTCAATAATAAAATCAACAACTCTCATATCAAGGATCATTCTAAAACGAACCCTTGTTGGATGCCGGTTTCCACGCGGTCCAAATCATATAGGGTATCATTACAAGGTGATAGCACTCTTGTTACAAATGAGGGGCAAGAGGTTGAGTACCAAAGTGTGTTCCAAGGTCACAACCAAGAAGACCTTTTTCCAAATTTATTCGAACAAAAACTTGACAAGATGGATAGGAATTCAACATATCACAATTTTCAGTAAGGAAATAACCAAAATACCAACAATGCCAACCAAAATCCTATTGAAAGAGTTGATAAGGCTGCCCAAGACCTAGATTTCCTAGAAGTTATGGAGAAATTGATAGATAGGGATAAGGAGAACTTTTTCTTGAACTTAGCACAAAATGGAGTGAAGCTTCCTCATGACTTTGATATTGACCAACTTAGGAAGGAGCACCAGCAAGATGATCCAATGAACGCTATGACTAGGCAAATTAAGGCCTTTCAAGAACAAATCAATACCCTAAAGAAGGCAGCTGAACCTAAGGCCTTCTCAATTGAAGCTTTGTGTCATTTTACTTTCGACAAAAGCCTAGTTATGGTGTCATTTCCTTTCAACACCATTTTTCCTAAATACGACAAATACATGGGTAAAATGGACCCCTAGGATCACTTAAGAGAGTTTTGCGCCCTAAGTATAGAGTTCATGTGTAATGATACGTACCTAATGAGACTCTTTCCTAAAAGCTTAGGAGGACCTGCAATGGAGTGGTTTTCAAAACTACCCAAAGGAATAAAGACCTTTGAGGAGTTGGCCTCAAAGTTTGTAACCCATTACTCTTACAATATTGAGCATGAGATCACAATGCTCAAGTTATGCAATACCAAGCAAAAAGATGGAGGGTCCTTCTTAGGATTCTTACAAAGGTGGAGAACCTTTTTCACAAGGTATCCACGAACTATCCATGAGAAAGAGAAGATGGAGATCTTCACCAATAACTTGATCGCGAAAATGAACTATCGATTACAATTTCAATGTCCTCCAACATTTGAAAAACTTACTAAAAATGGAGTTAAGATTAAAGATGTTTTGGTCAAAAGAGGTGAAATTAAATTATTTAAAGACAATAAATCCAACAACAACAACAATAACAATAATTATGTTCCTAAATATTTTAATAATCAAGGGTCCAACAATCACAACAATAAATTGAAATCATGGAATAAAAATAACAATAAAAATCTTGTGAATGATGGGGTTGTGGAGTCACACAACTTGAAGTCTACCCCTTTTATTCTACCATATGGAGTGAATTCTTCAAACAATGTAAATCGAGCAAGCAAAGCTCCATATAATGCCAATAATTCCAACAATTCTAAAAATAAAAATTCCAACACTTCCAACAATAAGACTTGGGATAAGTAAAAACCAAACTCCAATTATAACAAAATGAAATTCACCTACATAGGTGAACCTTTGGAGAATGTACTAAGAATCTTGTTGGCCAATCAAGTTATCACATTACCCGACATATCAAGTTATGAACCTGAAGTCAAACCACATTGGTGGAATGAATCTCATCATTGTGATACCATCGAAAAAGATGTCATCCAACCAACAAATGCATGAGATTGAAGCACTTAGTACAAGATCTAATTGATAATAACAACATCAAAATTGAAGGACCTCAAAACAATGAGGATCATACGGCCTACAAGAACCCCTTTTTGAATCATGAAAAGGGTGAGTCATCCAATACGAATCAAAATTAGAAAAAGGGTAATGATAAAGTGAACTTTTCCCACACTTATGATAGCACAATAAATACCCCAAGGGAAGAAGACCAAAGCATAAATGTTGTCATAGTAAAAGGAAAATCAAGAGAAACATTAGCAAATGTGGTCATAGGGGGCAAGCCTCAAATATTGTCATACCTAATAATGCTCCAAAAATTGTGTTGTCAAACCAAGCTTCCACATCATCATCAAAACAATACAACTTGGTTGACCAATTGCAAAGAACTCCTGCTCAAATTTCTATTCTTGAGCTACTCAAACTATCACCAATCCATAAGGAAATCTTGGAGAAAGCCTTGTTGGAAACAAATGTGCCTCTAAATTTAGAGGTAGAAAAATTCCAAAACATGGTGGGGTACCTAATTGCACCTCATTGCCTATCATTCTCCAAACAAGATGATATGTCTCTTAATCATCCCCAAAATCTGCCCTTACATATAGAAGTGTTGATCCACAAACATAGGGTGAAAAGAGTGCTTATAGATGGAGGTGCTGGCCTAAATATTTGTACCCTTAGCTTGGTGAAAGCCTTAGGATTTTCTGAGGAGGCTATTGACCCAAAGAAAATGATAACCATAAAAGCCTATGGTCATGAAGAAAGAGCACCAAGAGGAGTCATAGTCTTACCCATAAGAGTTGGTCCCATGCAAAAAGAGACCATATGCCAAGTATTGGACCTAAAGTTGACTTACAATATTTTTTTAGGAAGGCCATGGATCCATGAAATGCAGGCCGTTCCTTCAACTTATCATCAATGCCTAAAATTCTCATATCAAGGGCAAGAGATAATGGTAAGTGGAGACCTTAATCCATTTCAATATTGTAATAACGCCAAGCCTATAAATGACTCATTGGTTCCACACAATGCTGAAGGGTCTACATCAAGTCAAATGAAACAAGGCCAAAGTTTTAAGGATATTCCTTTGTTGAAAGGAAAAGGAAAAATGGAAGAAGAAATTGTTGTTAAAGATACTCCAAAACTCATTAACCAAACTACATCGACTAAAGGAAAAGAGAAGGTTAATGAGGATAATGTTATTGAAGAACCAAAAGAAGAATTTGTATCACAAGATGGTGTCCAAGTGTATACTAAAGAAACACACTATCAAAAGATGGACAAAATGATGAAAAACTTTGATAAGCAATGCAAGATCAAACAACAAGGAGTGGGTGAATACTCCTTATCCATGATGGACCTACCTTTATCACCAAAGTCCTTTGGAAAACCTCCAAGTCTATCTCATAAATATAATGAAAACTTTGTAAGGGAAAGTACATCATCTGCCATGAGTGAAGAGGATAATGAAATTTTGAATTGGTTATACAAGGATGAAGAATCAAGTGCTCACGTCAAGCACATCCAAAATATAACCATCCCTACTCATCAATATGGTAAAGGGTTTGAAATCATGCAAAAGATGGGTTATAAAAGTCAAGGACCTTTAGGAACAAGAAATGAAGGGCTAATTGAACCCCTAGAATACACATGGTGAGATTCTAAGTAGAAAATAGGTTTAGGATATCTTGAAGAAGGATATACACAAAAACATTATCCCAAACTATATGATCAAATACTACAATTAGAATCTCATAGTGATGAGGATTCTAATGAATGGGAATGGGATACCTTATCAGATGAGTCATGTCACAATAAGGGTATATATGTTATCCATACCTATGCCTCTACCAAAAAGAAAGGACTAATGGTAGAATCAACTTCAAATCAAGCATCTAGTTCTAGTCAAGAGGGTCCAAATGATGTGCCAAGCATAGAAATCAAAATAAATCAATGGGTAGGTGAGCCATATGTTCCTTCATGGAGACCTACTATGGAAGAATCAAATGCTAGGTTTAATCTACACGAGTTTTATCCAATAGAAACCATAGTGGAGTCTAGTGAGGAGGATTTTGATCCTTCTTCTTTAGAGAATTTAGAAGAAGCCCATGTCCGAGATCTTCAAGATACAATGTATGAACCTTCCAATAATGAGATATACACTTTAAACCCAATTGAGACAAACCCAAGTGTTGACCCATTAACTCTCATTCGGTCGGACCTAATTGAATGGAATGCCATTGAACCCACTACCTTGCCAAATTTCTTGAATGACAACATAGTGTCCCAATACCTCAACATGGTTGAACCTTCTTCTACCGAAGAATATCAAGAAGAAATAATCAAAGGGAGCATCCAAACTCTTAATCTGAGAAAAAATGAAAAAATATATATATATACATACATACATACATACATATATATATATATATATATATATATATATATATATATATATACATACATACATACATACATACATATATATATATATACATATATATATATATATACATATATATATATATACATATATATATATATATACATATATATATATATACATGTATATATATATATATATACATGTATATGTATATATATATATATATATATATATATATATACATGTATATGTATATATATATGTATGCATATGTGTGTATATATATATATATATATATATATATATATATATATATATATATATATATATATATATATATATATATATATATATATATATATATATATATATATATATATATATATATATATATATAAAAGAAAGAAAAAAAGAAATAAAGGATGTTTCTAAAGGTGAAAACTCAACTGAGGCACCTTTCGAAGGGAGTTTGGATGTTCTACCTGATCACTATGATGAAAGGTCTCCAATTCTAATTGAGCCAACAGAAAAGATAAACATTGGATTAGAAATAGAGCCAAAGATCATCCACTTAGCATCATCCCTATCCAGTGAAGAAAGAACATAATTCATCAAGTTCTTTAAGGAAAAGTAAGTTAACTTCGTGTGGTCTTATGAGGACATGCCAGGTTTAGACCCAAACTTGATAATGCATCATCTCAATATAAAGGAAGGAGCCAAACCAGTCAAGCAAAAAATAAGAAAAATGCATCCTCATATAACCCTACTTGTCAAAGTAGAGTTAGAGAAGCTATTAAAGGTGGGGTTTATAAGAGCCATTGATTATGCACAATGGATCTCCAATATAGTGCCGGTATCAAAAGCGGATAAGTCTATCAAAATCTGCATGGACTTTAGGGACTTAAACTTGGCATGTCCTAAAGATGACTTTCCTCTTCCAAGCATTGATGCCATTGTAGACTTAACAGCAGGACACTCCATGTTCTCACTCATGGATGGATTTAGTGGTTATAATTAGATCAAGATAGCACCTGAAGACCAAGATAAAACTACCTTTACATGTGCATGGGGTACATTTTGTTGGAATGTCATGCCTTTTGGCTTGAAAAATGTCGGAGCAACCTATCAAAAAGCAATGACTACAATATATTCCATGATATGATGCATAAATTCATGGAGGATTATGTGGATGACATACTAGATAAGTCACATTCAAGAAAAGAACATCTACCTATCTTGGCGAAATTTTTTGAAAGGTTAGAAGAGTTCAAAGTAAGACTTAACCCAAAGAAATGTGCTTTTAGAGTCCAATTTGGCAAACTTCTAGGTTACATTGTATCTGTAAAAGGAATAGAGGTTGACCCCACTAAAGTGAAGGCCATAATGGAAATGGAAGCACCTAAAACAATTAGTTAGATGAGATCTTTACAAGGATGGATACAATCCATTAGGAGATTCATCTCTCAATTGGTGGAAAAATGCCATAATTTCACCCAACTTTTTCATAAAGACACAATCTTCAAGTGGGATGAAAAATGTGAAGAAGCTTTCAATATATTAAAGAAGTACCTCATGAATCCACCAATATTGATGCCACCTATCAGAGGCAAGCCTTTAATCTTGTACATTTTAGCCACAGAGAATTCATTGGGGGCACTTATAGCGCAAGAGGATGAAAATGGAAAAGAGAAGGCAATCTACTACATTAGTAGAACCTTAGTCAAATATGAGTTGAACTATACCTTCATGGAAAGGGCATGCTTGGCTGTAATTTTTTCTTCCCAAAAATTACACCATTATATGCTAGCCCACAAGATAAGGCTCATTGCTAAAATTGATCCTTTGAAGTATCTACTAAGCAAAACAACATTAAATGGAAGATTAGCAAAATGGGTGATGATACTAAGCAAATTTGATATAGAATATGTTGATAGAAAAGCAATTAAAGGGTAAGTCATTGTAGACCAATTAGCAAAAGCACCACTTCATGATGATCATCCTATACAAGTTGAATTTTCAGATTCAGAGATTGTGAATGTTGAGACAAAAATATGGTAGCTTTATTTTGATGGTTCCTATACTCACCATGGATCAGGGGCAGGCATACTTCTAATCATGCCTCAAGGCTCCACTATCCCTAAATCTTACAAATTTCTATTCCCATGTACAAACAATATAGCAGAATATGAAGCCTTGGTTATTGGAATCAAGTTGGCATTAGAATGGAAAGTAAAAGAATTAAAGGTATATGGAGATTCACAATTAGTCATAAATCAAGTCAATGAAGAATACTAGACAAAAGATGACAAATTGGTACCTTACAAAACCATGGTGGACAATCTCAAGAAGTATTTCATAATCATCACATTAGAACAAGTGTCGAGGGAAAAGAACAAGGCAGCGGATGCTATGGCAACTTTGGCTTCACTTTTGCAGATGCCTGATCAGAGTGCTAGATACGAGTTCTTGGTAAAAGAAGTGATTCAACCCGCATATGACCCAACCCACCCTTATACCATTTGCCTACTAACTACAACCGAATCACCTTGGTATGGACCAATTTACACCTATTTGAAAGACCAAACCCTTCCTATCAACCAAACAAGAAACCAAAAGAAAAGCTTCATTACACAAGCCGCCAAATATACTATAATTTCTGAAACATTGTATCAGAAAAGTCTTGACAGAATGCTCCTTAGGTGTTTAGAAGAGGAAGAATCAAACTTAGCCTTACGAGAAATTCATGAAGGAAGTTGTGGATCACACTCAAACGGATTATCTTTAGCTAAGAAACTTCTTAGGATAGGATATTTTTGGCCTGCCATGGAAAAAGATTCTTGTAACTTTGCAAAAAATTATCAGAAGTGTCAATTCCATGGAAATTTGATACATGTGCCAGTGCAAGAACTTCATCTGATGACAACACCTTTGGCCATTCTATCAGTGGGGTCTAGATTTAATAGGAATGATTTATCCACCATCTTTGAATGGGCATAAATTCATCATAACAGCCATGAAATACTTCACTAAGTGGGTGGAAGTTGTACCCCTATCAAGTTCAACAGGCAAATAGATATCCTTGTTTATCCTAAATCATATAATTTTTAGATATGGCGTACCTCATGCCATCATAACAGATAACGTAGGGCATTTATAGAACAAAGACATAATAGAATTGTGCACCCAATTTCACATGATACATCATTCATCTTCAATCTATTACCCTCAAGGTAATGGACAAGCCGAAGCAACAAACAAAAACATATTGAAAATCTTGAAGAGAACGCTAGATAATTTTGGTAGAGATTGGCACATCAAGATAAACCCAACCTTGTGGGCTTATAGAATAAGCATAAGGACACCAACAGGGGCTACACCCTTCTCCTTAGTATTTGGAACAAAAGCAGTTTTGCCTTTGGAGGTAGAACTTCCATCATTAAGGATATCTATGCATGGTTTGATAAATGAAGAGGACTATAGGGTTGCTAGGCTACAAGAACTAGAACTTTTGGATGAAAAATAGAAAGAAGCCTTTGATCACTTAAAGGTGTACCAAAATAGAATGTCAAGATATTACAATAAGAACATCAAACCAAGGACATTCCAAATAGGTGACCTAGTTTTGCGAGAAAATCCCAAGAACCAAGCAGAAAGGGAGAAGAGAGGAAAGTGGGAAGCAAACTGGTTAGGACCATTTCTCATTGTTGAAGATTTTGGAACAAGCACATACAAGTTATCAGATTGTGATGGTGAAGAGCTACAAGAACCTATAAATAGCATACATCTCAAAAGGTTCTATATATGAGGTAGACGAAAGAGTATAAAGAGTATCAGATGGAGAGCATCATATTTATTGTACATAGTTCAAAAGAGATCCTAAAAATACCAAAAACATTGGAAAAGCAGAAAATATCAAAAAACATTTGAAAAGCACAAAAGATAAAAAAAAAATAGTGAAAAATTGAGCATGAAGAAAGGAAAAACATTTAAATATGATCCTCAAAAAGAGGTTGTCTTGGTGAAAACCTAGAAAATAGGCACCTTGATGATGTGAAATTGTTTTTTTGAAAAATTGAAAATTACAAAATAAATCGAAAAAGAAGAAAAGTGCCTTGGTGAAAACCTAGCAAATAGGCACCTTGGTAGCAAAAAAAAAAAAGAGAAAAAGATTTAAAAATTGAAAAAAGAGCTTGATCCATTCAATCAGTGAAAACCTGGTAAATGAGCACCATTGAAAGTCCAAGTTAGTTGCATACTTAGAAGGTCACCTTGTAAATATTGCATTCGCTAGCATTTGTATATATTGCATAATAAAACCCCATAGTTGCATTTGCAAGTACCTCAAGATTTTGGTCACCTAATCAAAAAATTGTCCTAAGGCCCATAAACAAAATCAATATCAAACTGGGGGCAATCTACTCTAAAGGAGCAAGGATTCATCAACAAGCTTTATTCAATCAGAGAATCAATTCATCACACTCAAAAGAGGAACACTTAATCAAATCTACATCCCAATCTAATTTGAGCCTAAAATGAAAAATTTGATCCAAGAACTGAAATGACCTTACCCTTTATCAAGATTTAAAGTATGAAATGGATGGAACCACACTTGAACTATGGATTTGAAAAACATTGCAAAAATTTTTCTAAGTGTTGACTCAATTGATGAAATCATTTCTTTCTAGCGAATCGATGAAAGTTTTAGACTAGACAAGCTATGATGAAAGGATGATATTTTTCTTGATTTCTGAATGATTGTCTTAAAATAAAAGTTTTAAATCATGTATTATGTGTCTAAGGACATGATCATCAAAGAATCATCGAGGACTTGTACATAGGATAAAATGGAGATTTCTTCTTGTTTGCACAAACAGATACCTTGGCTATTTTGATCTTCTATATCATAATACCAACATCCACTTGCAACATAGAATCTGACAAAATTGGTATTTGTACTCTCATGATTGGTTTCAATCAGTGATAGTCATACTGAAGAGAGCGATGGGAAAGCAAACAAAGAGGCAAAAAGTATTCATATCATCATAGTTGAACTAGTGACGGTTGTACTAAAAATGGGATTCCAAAATGCTCAATGATGATTATAAGCTCCAAATCTTGAATAATTATAGTTAGTTGCATACATATTAGATTACGTGCATTGTATATATGTGTTTTTTCCCTTTCTTAGATTAAATTTCAAGGGGAAAAATGAAATAGGGGGGTTCAATTCAAACATCATGAATCTTGATTCCAAACAACAAAAATGAGATTATCTTTTGCATTTAGGCATAGCATTAATCATTATTCATAAACATGTGGAAAAATAGAAAAAGAATCATTTCTCATACATCATTTGCATATATGTAATTAAAGAATATAATTGTATACATTGGAAAAATAAAAAACATAGGATTATCCATCTTCATATGATCATAAAATAATTTGCATCCATACATTGAAAAACAAGAAAACATTTCATAAAAATCCATACATCAATGCATCAATCAATTTATATCATAAAAATAAGATACATTGCATCCATAGCTTAAATCAAAGTCAATGCATCATAAACATCATATAGCTGCATATAAAGATAATCTCAAAAATTAACTCATCAAGGAGAACGATGGAATAGATCATCATATATCATCAAAGGATCTAGTACATCAAGTATATCTAGATACAAATATCATGAAAGTGGTACATCAAAGGTTCAGACCAATCAAATAACATGACATATGATACAAAGGAGACATCCAAACTAAGTGAATCTGTCATCAAATCAATCATGATCCTATAGCACTAGATCCATCTGGACCTCTACCATCCTGTGGAGGAGCCTGAGAAGTGCTCACTCTGCTCGGTCTCTGAACAACCACTACTGATATAAACTATTGCATCAAGGTAGCAACCTGATCTAAACACCCAACAATAGTGGACATATCTGTCCTCATAGACTGCATATCTTGGGCTAATGAACCAATAGTGGGAGCATCCTATGAATCTTGTCCATGATCCTGTGGCTGCTGAACTACTAGAGGAATCTATTGTGCCAGAATCTGTTGTGCTGGAACTTGATCCTGTTGAGCACCATCATCCTACTGTGCCAAGGCAACCCTTTGTAACTGCACCAAAGGATCTAAACCCTCAGGAACCTATCTAGCAGCATCAACATGAGCCTGTCTCTGAGCTCTCTGTCATCGATGAACTCTATCCTGTCCAACTGCTCTTGGAGGAACTATCAGGACTGCATCATCCTACCTATCTCTAGCTCTACCTCGACTATGTCCATCCCTCACCTGTGCTCTACCTACAAAAATTGGAGGATCTCTATGTCCTTGATGCCTTCAATGTCTACCATCACCATGTCTATCATCACCACCACCGCCACCACGTCGAGCTGGAATAGGCTCCTGGATCTATGAAATGAATAAACCTATTATGAGACCACCAGTCTTGATACTCATGGGACATCCCTACATCATCCATACCTATCAACATCTCCCATATGCAGTAAGACATACCAATAATCTAACTCATAGAAAATTGGTAATCAATACAAGGGCCCCATAAAGATCTCTCAACCTGTACTCGTGCATATAAAGCATTTCCCTAAGGCATGTCTTGTACTCTACCATACTGTATGGATACTTGACCAAAGAAAAACCACTCAATAATAGTATCAGATCGGCCAATCATCCAACAAGGAATAAACATATATAGAAACTCATCCTCATCCTCCCACCATTGATCACAATCAAGGTATGGACACCATATAACCTGGTCAAGATCATCTATCTGATGACGTTAATAATCCATATGACCCAAATGATGTTGAATCACCATACTAGTATATAGAAAAGCATATGGAAATCCACGAGGCCGTCTCCTATCAAAAATAGGCCTGGTAATCGAAAGATGCTCCCAAATCCATAACTAAAGAATAATAGCACCGACAGATAAGGAAGAACTCTCTCTATACACCACCTCATGGAGATCTCAATATAACTATGCAAGCACACATGAACCCCAATCAAAACATCGAGGCTGTGCCAATAAATCCTCTAAAATCCTACCCCAACCAACAGAAAAACTGCAACCTCGTCGGTCAGGAAGAAGTAGGCCACCAATCAATGCACCAAGAACTATAGGCAATGTGGGGAAAGAAGTGAACTATGTCCATGTGATCATATCAGCATCAATCAAATTATCCCCAAACACTCATCGAAAGACAGTAGAATCATACACAGAATCATAATAAACAATCTCTCCTCGACAAGGAATCCCTAACAAATGATACACGTCCTCAGGCGTAATCATCATCTCACTAAGGGATAGATGAAAAGTATTGTGGTTGGAGTGCCAACACTCTGCCATACCTATCAGTAACCCATGGTTCAGCTAGAACCAGGGAAGATTGAGAAGGAAGCTCAAACCACAAAGCTCTATAACACGGTACTCTGCCACAATAAGTGTTTTCCCAAGATCAATAACCCAGGACGTAACCGAACAGATATACAATACAGGGAAGTCAGCCTGTTTGACAAAAAAAAAAGAATCATATCAGCACATTATATCAAGGAACATCTAAATTCAATCAAATTTATTCTAATATCCATTTGCTCATCATGAGCACATCAAAATTCCTAACTCTAAATCTTGAGGAAGGAAAATCATTGTTTTATCTCTCTAGATCTTGAGAGTAAAATATTAAACCATCAACCTATCATAACAGATTAACAAATCAAATTCATTGGTATTATTATACTGATATCCTAATTGATTTTTTAGTTCAAACATAACTGACTTAATCATATCATTCAACTTGATCATTTTGACTTACTAAATTTTTCCCAAAAAAAGTCAAATACAAGTGAAAATTTTGCGAAAAATACTGCAGGCGTGATTTTAATCATTGCAGGCGACATTTCTCTTAGGCAACACAAAAGTTTTGTCAGGCGACATTAATTTCATCTTAAGTGACAAAATTTTCATAGGCGACACTGAATTAACCTATGCGATAACAAAAACTTCCTAGGCGACATCAAATTGTCAGGGTTTCACAGGCGGCAAAATATATGAAAGTGGGTTTTTAAAACCTAAGTCTACGCGTAATTTTTTTAATCTCAAGCGACAACAAAATTTGGTTAAGCAACAATAAAATACTCGTCAGCGACACTGAAAGGCGCAGATGCGACCATTAACAGTCCTAAGTGACATTAAAAATTTTCTAGGCATGATTTAATTAATTCAAAGCAGTGATAAAAGTGGAAAATGCAATAAATGCTAATTCATGAGCAATAAATGCAATACCAGGGTTCAAAAATCACTTACCAGAGGTCCATAGTCAAGTGGCCTCACGTATCTCTGACACCACTCGAATCGATGCTCGCTAATAGGCACAACCATCTCGAAAAGTAGAGGAGAACCAGAGCAAAATCATTGAAGAGAAAAGTAAAAATGAATAGTAAATCTAGGTTTTTCAACCTATTTATGCTTATTTGACCTAATTTTGAGGTGAATAATTGACTTTGACCTATATAAATCTATCACATGGACTAGGGCAAATCGTGAAGTGTGGCATATCTAGAGTGTTTTTCAGAAATTAAAACATATTGATCAAATCAATCATTCAAATCTATCAAACCAAAACAATAATATTTTTCATTTTTGAGGGGGCATACCATCAGATAATCAGATCAACATCATAAAAAATCAGGGACCAATCAGCAAATTAAAATGAAAGCTTTTATTAGCAAATTTTTCATAATCAAATGAAAGGGGCATCATATCGAATACGATCATCAAATTAGGTTGGACATCAAGAGAGTTTCATATCAATCATTATCTGTATCAATCTCATATAAAAAATTAGAGGATCGACTATCGAAAGACATAAATGAAAATCAGAGATCGACCATCGACAAAATCAGGACCTATCGATCAAGCCATATCAAAGTATTCTTTGAATTGACATGCTTCGCGCGTCAACTCAAAGAGGGGCATTTGTAATCACCTAAAAATGGACAAAGATAATTTAATGATAAATCAAAGCAAATCAAGTGAAATCAAAGTAAATCAAGGACAAAATTGAATCATAATGCATAATTAGCCAATCAAAATTAAAATCAAGTCTTAATTTGAGACCAATCAAAATTGAGAACATTTTAATCAAATGCAATCAAATCAAAATACAATTAATTCAATTAATTGTATAGTCTTGGATTAAATTAAATTCAACCCATTCAAGGGGTACATGGCTAAAATAAATCAATTAATAAATCTCAATTACTCTCAACAAACACAAAAGGGAAGGAAATCAATCAACCAATGAGATTAAAGGAAAGACATTCACATGGATCAAGCCAAATTGAATCTCATTCACTCAAAGAGAAAAGGAATCTTGACCATTGATCTTGTCTACTTGTCCCAAGCTTTGAGGACACAAACTTTGCATTGTCTTCAAAGGGTGGAACCAAGGACTCAACCAAGGCTTAACCATGATCAAATACAACTACACCCCCTACCATTGGAAAATCTATAAAAGGAAGGCCAAAATCCTTCATAATTCATAACCACATATCTGAGAATTGCATTGAACCTCTTGCAATTTGAGTTTAGAAAGGCATTTGAGAGAATTTTAGCATTTATCTTGATAATTTTTAGCTTTAGCATTGTTTATCTCTATCATTCTCATACTAGGACTGTCATTAGTGAGAGCTTGTTGAGAGCTTATTCATTAACATCTTAGTTAGAGAGCCATAGGATGCTCGATTGATCATTGATTTAGCTAAATAGTTGCTCAATTGTGGTTTAATTTAGTTGCTATTTCATTTATTGTTGATGATTAACCCTAATTCTATGAAGATAATTTTATTAGTATACAGGTAGCACTAACTCTTTTTGGTCTCCATGTCATGGTCCAAAAAGATACTCCTTTGTATATCTTATGTAATCTTTCCTCCTTTGTGATTGTAGTTCTACTTTCTTTGGGGAGTGATGTCAATTCATTTCCAATAATATCATATATATATATATATATATATATATATATATATATATATATATATATATATATATATATATATATATATATATATATATATATATATATATATATATATATATTATCTTATGATCAGACTGACCCCATGGTAGGTAGATCCCTTCTTGATGGAATATGGATGAAGTGATTGAGAGGGGGGGGGGTGAATCAATCAACCATAAAACACTTCACAATTAATTCTTTCCAAATCCTTTAGGATATCTTAACAATGTTATCTGTTTTAGCACTCGGTAAATAGATTGCAGTAACTTTGAAGATGCAGAAAGTATTAGCAAAATTATCTTTAGATATTCATCAGCACATGTATATGATTGAGAAAGAAATTAAGAACACAAGAGACACAAGATTTAACGTGGAAACCCAATATGGGAAAAACCACCAATGTATCTAGATACTGATTTTCACTTTTCTAAAGTGATGCCCGGTTAGAAGCCAACCCGGTAAAAGGTTACAAAACACACTGTTAGGTGTGACCTTGTTAGAGGATTTAAAACACCCTGCTAGGAGTGGCCTGGTGAGAGGTCTTGAAAACAATTCAATGGAATTGTCACCTTGTTAGAGGATTTACAATATGGTTGTTAAACCAACTCCGTTAAGAGATTTAGAATTCACTGTTACAATGATAAGAAGGTAACAATGAAAAATGACCTGTATAATAATGCAACTGTCTTGCTGATTACAGATCTCTGTTCTACATAAGTCTGATCCTTTCTGATCGAATAAATCTCTGCTGCACCTCAAGGATATCTGAACATCCTTCACAAATTCGCATACACCTTTTCTGCTTTTCTTCTGTAAAATCTTCTGTTGTATTTCTTGTTTACTTTTCACATTTGACCTTTTATTTATATGATTTTAGATTTGTCAAATTGACATTATTTAGTATAACAGTCGGCTGAAATAAGCAAACTCTATTTGCAAAAATCCTTCAAGGGCCGACAGTGCTCAGTGACCATAACTTTCTATAATCTTTCGGAGACCGAGGGAACTCGGTAAACACCGATAATCTTTTACCTTCGATAACTGACTGAACTCAGTAAACACTAACTTTTCCTTCGATGACCGACTGAACTCGGTAAACACTAACTTTTCCTTCGATGACCGACTGAACTCGGTAAACACTAACTTTTCCTTCGATGACCGACTAAACTCGGTAAACACTAACTTTTCCTTCGATGACCGACTGAACTCGGTAAACACTAACTTTTCCTTCGATGACCGACTGAACTCGGTAAACACTAACTTTTCTTCGGTAACCGAGTGAGCTCGGTAAGCACTAATATTCCTGTCTGGCAGACCGACTGAGCTCGGTAGTATCTGATTGCTGCGGACTATGACATTATGTGACATCAAAGACAATACATAATTGAGTAGCAATTTCTTTCAGACAATTGTTTCCAACAATCTCCCTCTTTGGCATTGATGGAAACACAATATGTCATATCATAAGAAATTTGAAAGAGTTAGCTCAGTTCAGATTCAAATCTCCCTCTGTCAGCAAACTTCCTTTATCCTGAAAATTCTTCCTTCTGATTATTGAAAATTTCTTGAAGTAATAGTAAAGACATAGCAAACACTCCCTCTTTGACAACACATGCCAAAGACAATTCACATATTACCGGTGAAAATTAATGTACCTCAAGTACTGATTCATATGCAATGATTCCTTGAATATGCTGCATCAACAGGTTGATTTTCAATCATGTTCTAGTTGATGCATCACTAAAACTGTATTTAGTGAGCCTCGGATAGGGGAATGACCCCTAACTTACCTCTTAGATACACAAATGCATCCTTAGGTAATGGTTTAGTAAAAATGTCTGCAATCTGTTCTTTTGTATGAATATATTCTAATCGGATTTCCTTGTCCTGCACCAATTCTCTGACAAAGTGATATTTAATAGCAATGTGCTTGGTTTTGGAATGCATCACTGGATTCTTAGAGATGTTTATTGCACTAGTATTGTCACAAAATATAACAACTGGTTCTTTGATTTCAACCTTCATACCTTCTAATAGCTGTTTAAACCAAACAATATTTGAATAGTTAACTGCAGCAGCAACATATTCTGCTTCAGCTGTGGATTGAGATGTGCAATTCTGCTTTTTACTAGTCCAGGATACCAGTCTTTTTCCAAGAAAAAATGCTCCACCACTTGTGCTTTTTCTGTCATCAATGTTTCCTGCCCAATCAGCATCAGTAAACACTTTCAAGTCTAGATTGCCTCCAAATTTATACCACAAACCATATTCTTCAGTTCCTCTTAAGTATCTTAAGATTCTTTTGATTGCCATCATGTGATTTTCCTTAGGTTTTGCTGAGAATCTAGCTACTATACCGACTGCTAAGGCAATATCAGGTCTTGTATGTACTACATACTGCAATTTTCCAATCATAGATCGGTATAGGGTCTGATCAAATTCTTTTGAATCATCATTTTTGGTGAGTTTCAGTCCAGTACACATGGGTGTACCAACTGGTTTTGAATCTTCCATACCAAACTTCTTAAGTATTTCCTTAATGTATTTAGATTGAGTAATGTATATACCATTCTTGCTTTGCTGAATTTGAAGACCAACAAAGAATTTTATTAAACCAAACATGGACATTTCAAATTCTTTGTTCATTTGCTCTGAAAATTCTTTGCACTGATCCTCATTCCCTGTAAATATAGTATCATCCACAAATATTTCTGCCAATACAATTTTGTCATCCGGTCCTTCTTTAATATACAGATTACTATTATCATTAGCTCTTTTGAAATTAATCTAAATCAAATAGTTATGGAGTCTTTCATACCATGCTCTAGGAGCTTGTTTTAAACCATACAATACTTTGTGTAACCTGCAGACCATGTCCCTTTTATCTAGATCAACAAAACCTTCAGGTTGTTCAATGTAGACTTCTTCATCAAGAATTCCATTGAGAAATGTAGATTTTATATCCATCTGATATACCTTAAATCCTTTGTGTGCTGCATAAGCAAGTAGAGTTCTTACACCTTCTAATCTTGCAACAGGAGCGAAAGTTTCTCCATAATCTATACCTTCTTCTTGAGAATAACCTTTACATACCAGTCTAGCTTTGTTTCTAGATACTTGACCATCTTCATTCAGCTTATTCCTTTTAGCTTGCTTCTTGTCATAGTACCATCTGATTTGTTTCCAATGATTTGATCTGGTGTATGATGTCTTCTGACATATTTGGCTAGTATAGGTTCCTTTCCTTTTGAATGATTCATGCTGTTGTCTTCTAGGATCTCTTCTTCAGGTTGCTCGGGCTCGGTAGATATTTGTTCGGTAACTTCAGGCTGAGACTCGGTCTGAATTCCTTCCTGTGACTCAGTTTGAACTTCTTCCTGTGACTCGGTTTGAACTTCTTCCTGTGACTCGGTTTATGACTCAGTAACTGTGCTCGGCTCGGTAGATATAGTTTCCTTACTGATAGTTGTATCTGCCAATGTTTCAGGTTCAATGTAAATGAGTCTTCTGTAGTTCTCAGGTTCCCTTTTTCTTTCTTCCTCAGTCTTTTCTGCAAACTCATCAAATTTTACATGTATACTTTCTATGACTTTGTGAGTAGATAAGTTTAGACATTTGTATGCCTTGCTTTTGCTAGAATATCCTAGGAATATTCCTTCATCACTTTTCACATCAAATTTATTTCTTCTGGATTCTTTTAAGATATAACACTTGCTACCAAATATTTTCATGTAACTTATATTGGGTTTATAGCCATACCATAATTCATAAGGAGTTTTGAATGTGTCTTTCTTCAGTTGTACTCGGTTCAAGGTATGAACTGCAGTGCTGATAGCTTCCTTCCAGTACTTTATAGCGATGTTCTTTTCTATCATTAGAGTCCTTGCACAATCCATAATAGATCTGTTTCTCCTTTCTGCTATTCCATTCTGCTCAGGAGTTATAGGAGCTGATACCTGTCTTTTGATTCCTCTTTCAATGTAAAAGTTGTTAAAATCATGGGAGATGAATTCACCACCTCTGTCTGATCTTAAGCATTTCAATCTTTTCCCTATTTCCTTTTCCACTCTTGCTAAGTACCATTTGAACTTTTCAAATGCTTCTGATTTTTCTCTTAAATACATAACAGTCATCATTCTAGAATAATCATCAACGAAAAGAATAAAAAATTTATCTCCAGTATAGCTTTGTATACCAATAGGTCCACATAAATCAGTATGCACAATTTCCAAAATTTCTTTAGACTGATAGTTCTTACTCTTGAAACTAGTTTTACTCATTTTGCTAATCTGACAATTCTTACATAGACCAGTGTCAGGTTTCTTCAAAGTAGGAATGCCTCTAACCTTCTTGAATTTGCTTATTTTTATCATGTTATCAAAATTCACATGACATAACCTTTTGTGCCATAGCCAACTTTCTTCTATTTGAGCAATAAAGCATGAATATTCACTGAGATCAAGATAAAATAAGTTACCTTTTGTTTGTTTGCCTGATCCAATGAGTTTTCCTTTTCCATCCAGCAGTCTTGCTTGACCATTCATGAATTCAACCTTGAAACCAGTGTTGATTAGCTATGCTACACTTAGAAGATTATGTTTTAGTCCTTCAACCCAATAAGCATTATCACATATGAGTTCTTTGGTTAATGAGATTCTTCCTTTTCCTTTTATACAACAAGGTTCATTGTTTCCAAATCTTACATTGCCACTGTTACAATCTTCTAGATATTCAAATTTTGTCTTGTCACCAGTCATGTGGTGTGAACATCCGCTGTCTATTATCCATATATCATCTTTGCTTATATGAGAAATAAGTGCCATCTTATCTTCATCATCATCAGATTCATCTTTTATAGCAATAAAGACAATTTCTTCTTCACTATCATCAGAATCTTTAGCCATAAAACATGATTTCTTACCTTTATCCTTGTATGATTTGAAATTCTTTTTGCCATAGTACTTGTGACTTCTCTTCTCTTCCTTGACTTGCTTGTTTGGGCACCTAGCTGCAATATGTCCAATTTCTTCACATGAAAAACAAATTAAAGGAGTTTTACCTTTATATTTACCTTTCCCTCTAGAGTACTTCTTTGCAAGTAATGCTTCTACAATTTCAAGATCACTATCAGAACTTTCTTCTGATACTTCTTCACTTTCTGACTGAACTTCTTTAATTTTCTTGTTCTTCTTTAGTGAAACCTTGGCCTCAAATGTTGATTCAATATTTTTGGAACTAGGAACATAGTTGTCATAGTTGTCTAATTCAAAAGCTGTCAATCTTCCAACTAAAGCATCCAAAGTTATATTGTGGTTTGTTTCACATCTTCTTTCTTGAATAGCTGATACTCTTATTGCATAGATAGCGAGTAATGTTTTGAGTACCTTACTTATAATAGTCTCATCTGAGATTGTTCCTCCAGAAGCTCTAATTGCACTTACACTTGCTTTGATTCTTTCAACATATTTTGCAATGTTTTCATCTTCCTTCATATTCATCTTGTCAAACTATCCTCTTAGGCTTTCTGCTTTGGCTCTTTTCACATTTGCATCACCACCATATATTTTCTTCAGTGCCATCCACATTTCATATGCAGTAGTGCAGTCTTTAATATCATCAAATTCTTCATAGCTGAGAGCAGATGCAATGTCTATCATCATGGTGTTGTGAGTCTTTTTATCTGCAATGTCTTCAACAGTTAATGCGCCATTTGGAATTGTGTATTCTTCATCAATGTATTTGCATCCTGAATCACCAATGGAAGCTAGATGAAGTTGCATGAAACCTTGCCATGCTGAAAAGTTATCTTTGTTAAGCTTTGGAATTTCCCTCTTGTAAGACATCCTGATCTTTAGCTTAGGTCTTTGAAACCCTTCCTGCAAGCACCAAAAGCTCTGATACCAATTGATGGAATATGGATGAAGTGACTGAGAGGGGGGGGGGTGAATCAGTCAACCATAAAACACTTCACAATTAATTCTTTCCAGATCCCTTAGGATATCTTAACAATGTTATCTATTTTAGCACTCGGTAAATAGATTGCAATAACTTTGAAGATGCAGAAAGTATTAGCAAAAGTATCTTTAGATATTCATCAGCACATGTATATGATTGAGAAAGCAATTAAGAACAAAAGAGACACAAGATTTAACGTGGAAACCCAATATGGGAAAAACCACCAATGTATCTAGATACTGATTTTCACTTTTCTGAAGTGATGCCCAGTTAGAAGCCAACCCAGTAAAAGGTTACAAAACACACTGTTAGGTGTGACCTTGTTAGAGGATTTAAAACACCCTGCTAGGAGTGGCCTGGTGAGAGGTCTTGAAAATGATTCAATGGAATTGTCACCTTGTTAGAGGATTTACAATATGGTTGTTAAACCAACTCGGTTAAGAGATTTAGAATTCACTGTTACAATGATAAGAAGGTAACAATGAAAAATGACCTGTATAATAATGCAACTATCTTGCTGACTACAGATCTCTGTTCTGCATAAGTCTGATCCTTTTTGATCGAATAAATCTCTGCTGCACCTCAAGGATATCTGAACATCCTTCACAAATTCACATACACCTTTTCTACTTTTCTTCTGTAAAATCTTCTGCTGTATTTCTTGTTTACTTTTCACATTTGACCTTTTATTTATATGATTTTAGATTTGTCAAATCGACATTATTTAGTATAACAGTCGGCTGAAATAAGCAAACTCTATTTGCAAAAATCCTTCAAGGGCCGACAGTGCTCGGTGACCATAACTTTCTATAATCTTTCGGAGACCGAGGGAACTCGGTAAACACCGACAATCTTTTACCTTCGATAATCGACTGAACTCGGTAAACACTAACTTTTCCTTCGATGACCGACTGAACTCGGTAAACACTAACTTTTCCTTCGATGACCGACTGAACTCGGTAAACACTAACTTTTCCTTTGATGACCGACTGAACTCGGTAAACACTAACTTTTCCTTCGATGACCGACTGAACTCGGTAAACACTAACTTTTCCTTCGATGACCGACTGAACTCGGTAAACACTAACTTTTCTTCGGTAACCGAGTGAGCTCGGTAAGCACTAATATTCTTGTCTGGCAGACCGACTGAGCTCGGTAGTATCTGATTGCTGCGGACTATGACATTGTGTGACATCAAAGACAATACATAATTGAGTAGCAATTTCTTTCAGACAATTGTTTCCAACACTTCTGTGTTCTTTGTATGATTCTGTGATATTTCCCTTGATTTGTCTTCATTTGGGGGCATCTCGTCAATGGAGTTGTTTATGTTTTCGTTAAAGCCATCACTCCTGTTAAAGTGTTAGCAATGACTTTAACGTGGGGGCATACGCCCTGCTCACCTATTGCACACACACACTTTTTGATAGTGGATCCTTAAATTGATAATGGTAAATCCTTAAATTGTATTTAATATAGGTATATTTCTAAAGTTTAGGACCTAATTGGGACTTAATTCTCC
Organism: Chamaecyparis obtusa; assembly: GCA_027943335.1. Lineage (NCBI taxonomy): Eukaryota > Viridiplantae > Streptophyta > Pinopsida > Cupressales > Cupressaceae > Chamaecyparis > Chamaecyparis obtusa. The sequence continues at coordinate 140,881 of BSBK01006659.1, read as the reverse complement.
AAGGTGGCCCCTCTAGAAGATTGTGCCCTAGTTCACTATAAAAGGAGGCCTTCCTCTCTCATTTTGATCATCAAGTTTTGCGAGAATACATCTCATCTCAAAAAATTTCATGAGCAAGCTCTCAAGTGCAAGGAAGTGAATTCACGCATTCAAGCAAGCCTTTAATCATTCAAGTATTCAAGCATTCATCCATCAAGGAGATCCATTGTTAGCCATTGAAGGATTCAATCTCTTTGGAGCCCCCTTGAAGATCCATCCTTCTACATTCATCCAAGCCTCCTCATAAGCAAAGATCAATTCAAGATTGGTGTTGAAGATCAAATGCCATTGATTTGAGACATCCTACATTCATTCTACATCCATTGGAGTATCCCTACTCATGGATTTGAGGATTCGAATCCTCTACAATGACTTCAACATAAGCAAGATGAATTGTTTCATTTGCTTTGTTTAAGCAGCTTAAATTTCAATTCAATTTCAACGTTAATTCCTAAATTGGGGTTTGACCAAGGCAAACCCCCCATACAAACAATAAAACCCCCTTTTTCTTACAGGTACAGGTGCAAAATTTTAGATCTGAGATTAGTTTTGGATACCCTTTTTAGAAAACTTCTAAGATCTACGAACAAGGTCAAAATTGACCTTCAAAATAGGAATGTAGCCTTTGACCTTTTATGAGGGTCAAAGACTACCTGCTATCGAAAAGACAAAAGATTTCTGTGTTTTCTTCGTCTCAACATTTCCAGTCCGAAACAGGCTCCAGAATTGCCTGAAAGTACACACAGACATCAGAAATTGGAATTTTCCAAATTTGCCCTATTTTGAGGTTAGCACTTGTATTTCAATTATTTCAGATTTCAAGCACAATTCTTCATAGGGAAATATAAGGTTTTTCTGTCTCTTTCGTATTCTCCATAGATTGATTCGATTGTGTATTAACCTTTTGGTTGATCAAATTGGATCTCTCCTATGGGAATTTGGATTTAGGAGTGGATCTCATATTTCCCCCATACATTACATTGAATAGAGGTGATTCCATTTTACCCCTATTCATCCACAAATTATCTTCGCACAAGGTATAACACGGGCACATCCCATAGGTCAGCACCAAATATGACCTCACAATGTTACACACCACAATTATTATCACCAAGAGTGCATTGATCAAGGAATAAGGGAAATTATTCCTTAACGAGTCTTCTATCATATCCTGAATGTGCATAAAATGAATCCATCTTATATCCAAGTAAATATAGAATTTCAAAGACTAACTCTGCTACAAACCTCTGTTTTTGTTCCTACGCCTCTAGTTTGTACCAAACTTGTTGTAACTTAATCCCCTGATTAAATTATTTCTTGTAATCTTAGATACAAGATCTAAAATCCTTCTAAAACACACATCCAAGATTATAGAGTCATACATGTCATACATAGCTTCTACAACCATTATGATTCTTCTTATTTTTGTCTTAACCATTTTTACTATAACAATAGATACAATCAATCTTCTAAAACATATGTTGAAATCAATGATAACACATGTCAAGAAATAATTCCTACACTAAAATGGTTCATAAGGGATCCTAATGGGTCCTAAGAGGTGTTAGGATGCATTATGAAACATTAGGACACATTATAACCATAAAGTATGTCATAAGGGGTTATAATGTGTTATAAGTGGTCCTAGGACCCCTTAGGACACACTATATGCTTTTAATGTGTCCCAATGGGTTGCAATGGGTTTTAATGGGTCACAATTGGTCCTTAGACCCTTTATGACTCAATAGGACCCCTTACGACCTATTATGATAGATAAGGATACATTGAAACCATAAAGTGTATCCTAAGGGGTCCTAAGACCCCTTAGAACACATTATGAACCCTTAGGACACACTTTATGGTTCTAATGTGTCTTAATGGTCCATAAGAGATCCTAATTGGTCCTAAGGGGTGTTAAGACCCATTACAACACATAGAACACATTATAACCATAAAGTGTGTCGTAACAAGTCGTAATGTGTTATAACTGGTCATAGGATCCCTTAGGACACACTTTATGGTTCTAAGGTGTCCTAATGTGTCATAACATGTCTTAGACCCATTAGTATGCCTTATAACCCATTATGACACATTATGACACATTAGAACCATAAAGTGTGTTCTAAGGGGTTAGAAGACCCCTTAGAATACATTGCGACCCCTTAGGACACACTTTATGGTTCTAATATGTTATAATGTATTTTAATAGGTTGTAAGGGATCCTAATTGGTCTTAATAGAACTTAGGACCCACTACAACCCAGTATAACTCATTATAACCCATTGGGACACATTAGAACCATAAAGTGTGTCCTAAGGGGTCCTAGGATCACTTATGACACATTACGACACTTTATGACACACTTTATGGTTCTCATGTGTCCTAATGTGTCATAATGAGTTGTAATGGGTCCTTAAACTCTTTAGGACACATTATGACCCCTTACAACACATTACGACATATTTGAACCATAAAGTGTACACATTACAACCCTTTAGGACACACTTTATGGTTATAATGTGTCCTAATGGGTCGTAAGGGGTCCTAATGGGTTCTAATGGGTCTAAGGACCCATTAAAACATATGAGGATGCATTAGAGCCATAAATTGTGTCCTAAGGGGTCATAATGTGTTCTAAGGAGTCTTAGGACTCCTTATGACACACTTTGTGGTTCTAGTGTGTCCTAAGTGGTTGTAATGGGTCATAAGGGGTCCTTAGGGGTCGTAGGACCCATTATGAACCATTAGAACACATTAGGACACATTAAAATTTTTAAGTGTGTTCTTAGGGGTTGTAGCGTATTTTAAGGGGTCTTAGGATCCCTTATGAGAAACTTAATGGTTCCAATGTGTCCTAAGGGGTCATAGTAGATCGTAAGGTGTCCTGATGGGTCCTAAAGGGTCTTAGGACCCATTACGACATATTAGGACACATTAGAACCAAAAAGTGTATCATAATGGGTCATAATGTGTTCTAAGGGGTCATAACATTATGACACACTTTGTGGTTCTAATATGTCCAATTGGGTTGTAATGGGTTGTAAGGGATCCTAATGAGTCCTAAGGGGTGTCAAGACCCATTACAATATATTAGGACACATTAGAATGATAAAGTGTGCAGTAAGGGGTCGTAATGTGTTCTAAGTGGTCCTAGGCTCCCTTAAGACACACTTTCTGGTTCTAATGTGTCCTAATGGGTCATAATGTGTTGTAATAAGTCCTAAGTGGTTGTAATGGTTCCTAATGTGTCTTATTTAGCTTTAAGTGTTCCTTATGTATCATAAGGGGTCATAACAGGTCCTAAGTGGTCCTAGGACCCCTTAGGGCACATTAGGACCGCTTAAGACCCTGACCCCTTAGAACACATTAATCATCATAGGACACACTAATGGGTTATAAGTGGTTCTAACATATCAAAAGAGGTCCTAATACATCCTAAGTGGTCGTAATGGGTTCTAAGACCACTTAGGACCCATTATGACACGCTATGATACATTTGAACAGCTTAGAACCCATTAGTGTGTCTTATGATGGTTAATGTGTTCTAAGGAGTCCCAATGGGTCCTAAGGTGTGCTAAGGGGTCCAAGGACCACTTAGGACCCATTATGACCCCTTATGATACATGAGGACCACTTAAAGCCCAATACACACTAGGACCCATTACAACCACTTAGTACCCATTACAACCACTTAGTACCCATTACAACCCCTTAGGACACATTAGTGTGTCCTATAATGGTTAATGTGTTCTAAGGGGTCCTAATAGGTTCTAGTGTGTCCTAAGGGGTCCTAATGGGTCATAAAATCACTTAGGACACATCAAAACCCCTTAGGACACATTATGACCCATTAGAACACATTAGAACCCATTAGTGTGTCCTATGACTCTTAATGTTCTTTAAGGGGTATTAATGGGTTCTAATATGTCCAAATGAGTCCTAATGCATCCTAATAGGTTGTAATGTGTCCTAATTGGTCCTAGGATCCATTATCACCCCTAACAATACATTAGGACCCCTTAGGACACATTAGTGTGTCTTACAATGGTTAATGTGTTTTAAGGGTTCATAATGGGTTCTAATTTGTCCTAATGGATCCTAAGGGGTTCTAATTAGTCCTAATCAGTTGTAGGACCACTTAGGACCCATTAGGAGACCTTACCATACATCTTAAAGGTTTGAAAAAATTTTAAGGGGTCATAAGGGGTCCTTGGACACATTAATGTGTCCTAGTGTATGGTAAGGGGTCTGAAGGGGTTGTAAGGGGTCTTAGGAGGACCCCTACTAACCCCTTAGGACCCCTTACAATACATTGTATGGGCCCTAAAGTTTCAAAAGGGGTTATAAGGGGTCCTATAATACATTAGTGTTCCTTGCAACCCCTTAACAACTCTTCCTACATATTAGTGTATGGTAAGGGGTCCTAAGGAGTTCTAAAGGGTTTTGAATGGTCCTAGGTCACGTTAATGTGTTCAAGGACCCCTTAAGACTCTTTAGGACCGCATACCATACACTAATATATGATAATAGGTTTTAAGGGGTTTTAGGACACATTAATGTGTTCTAGGACCCCTTACGACCCCTAGGACCCCTTACCATACATGGTAAGGGGTCCTAAGTGGACTTAGGACACATTAATGTATCTTAGGACCCCTTAAGACACCTTACAACCCCTTACCATGTAAGAATATATGGTAATGATCTCTAAGGTGTCTTAAGGGGTCCTAGGACACATTAATGTATCGTAGGACCCCTTATGACCCCTTAGGACTAGTTAACACCACTCTCTCTACATCTTAGGGGTCTTATGGCACATTAATGTGTGCTAGGACCTCCTTACCATATAGTAATGTATGCTAAGGGGTAATAATATGTCTTAAGGGTTCCTAGGATACATTAATGTGTTGTAGGACCCTTTATGACCCCTTACTATACACTAATCTATGGTAAGGGGTCCTACAACACATTAATATATCCTAGGACCCCTTATCATACACTAATGCATGTTAAGGATTTGTAAGGGATCTTAGGGGGTCGTAGGACACATTCATGTGTTCTAGGACTTCTTAAGACCCCTTATGATCTCTTACCATACATTAGTGTAAGGGTTCCCCTAATGTATGGCAAGGGTTCCTAAGGGGTCTTAAGACACATTAATATGTCCTAAGACCCCTTAAGACCCCTTACCATGTAGTAATATTTGGAAAGGGGTCTTGGAGTGTCTTACGGGGTCTTAGGAGACATTAATGTGTCCTAGGACCCCTTATGACACCTTATGACCCATTAGCAACACTCTCTCTATGTCTTAAGGTCCTATGAGTTTTTAAGGGGTCCTATAAGATATTAATGTGTCCTACGACCCCTTACCATATACTAGTGTATGGTAAGGGGTCATAAGGGGTCTTAGGACACATTAATTTATCCTAAGACCCTTATCGACCCCTTAGTACCCCTTACCATACACTAGTGTATTGCAAGGGGTGTATGGTATGGGGTCTTAAGGGGTCCTAGTACACATTACTAGGATCCCTTTTGACCCTTTAGGACTCTTCAGGGTTCCTAAGGTGTATGGTAAGGTGTCCTACGAGGTCATAAGGGATCCTAGAAAATATTAATGTGTCCTAGGACCCCTTACCATACACTAGGACACATTAATGTGTCCTAATACCCCTTATGACCCCTTACAAACCTTTAGGACCCCTAAGATGTATGATAAGGTATCTTAAAGGGTCCTAAGAGCTCATAAAGACCCCTTATGACTCCTTAGGACCTCCCTCTCTCTACATCTTAGGGGTTGTAAGGGTTGTAAAGGGATCCTAGGACACATTAATGCATCTTAGGACCCTTGAGAGAGAGAGAGAGAGAGAGAGAGAGAGAGAGATGTTAAATTAGAGGACAATATGGTGATAAGAGGGAGGTGAGAGTGAAAGAGGGTATTTAAGGGGAGATAAATGTGAGAGTGAGAGTGAGAGAAGGGGGAGAGGGTGAGAGACATGAGGTAGAGATAGAGTTTAAATTAGGAGATCAATGTGAGAGTGAGAGAAGGGGGGAGGGTAAGAGACATGAGGTGGAGAAAAATGGTAATAAGGGCGAAGAAATGGTGAGAAGGGGAGAGAGATGAGAGAAAGGGAGAAGGGGGAGGAGAATAGATGAGGTAGATAGAGAGAAGTGGGAGTCAAAGGAGGAGAGAGATGAGAGAAAGGGAGAAGGGGGAGGAGAATGGATGAGATAGATAGAGAGAAGTGGGAGGTGGAGGAGGAGAGAGATGAGGTAGATAGAGAAAGAGGATAATTAGATCTTGGAATAGTCAAAGATAGTGATGAGAGAAAGAGAGAGAGAGGTTGAACTTATAAACAATACAATGAGAAAAAATCCTCAAATGATCGTGCACAAGTCAAAGGCTTAAGATTACAATCAATAGTCCATTGGGATTCATGTTGAAGAAAATGTGATGATTTCTAAAATTTGGCTTAGTCTGAAATTTCCTAAAAACCCTCAAAATCTAGAATCGTTATCTTAACTCTTATGAAATTGAAACCACTCTCAAACATCCTGAAAGTATATACATAAAATGTAACTTAAGTATAAGAAATGAAGAGTATGTAACTTATAGTTTAGCGCATGTGCCCTGGAGCACATATGCGCTTTTAAATGCATTGGAATCCACCAAGCCAAAGTCTTGGATTTGCCTTGGGGATCCAACCCAAAGGCTTGGATGATTCAACATACAAAAAATTCATAACTTTTTTTGTGTTCCCTCTGTCAAGTTTACTCATGGTTCAATAACAATAAAATTAGATGACATGATATTGTAGATCTCTCTTTTAGCTATCTAACCATATAATTTATTTTGAATTATGATTATGTTAAGCCTTTAATCTCTAATTTATTTTGAATGTATGCCCGATTTTTGTCAAAAACCAACGTGTAGTATTTTGGACTTCGATTTTGGCTCGTTCATCAAATTTTGTAATAAGTTAGTTTTTTAGAAACTAGACTCCATTCTACACACTTTTTTTTTAAAAAAAATGAAGTTTTGATTTTCGATTACTTTTCAATGATTTCTTGGTGGCACACAAAACTTTCACGTATTTGGGATGTCTCCACTTACAAATTTCATAAAAAATTAAATATACATTAAAAAAATTGTAGAAAAATTTGGGATAAACTATGTAGTGTTAGCTAACTTCTCACCAGAGCGATTAGTTTTTTATTTTTAAAGTTAACATTTTAGGTGGAGCACACTAGACATTATGTTATATGTTTTCTCAAAAAATAGGACCACTTTCTGTGCTCCTATTTTTTAGGGCCTTAAACTCTACCATTTTTTTTAAAAAATAGTAGTTTAGAAACTAGATTTGGAGGATTACAACTTTTATTTTTGTTGCATTTTGAAAATTTGAGTATAACTATCTTCAATTTTTTGTCAAAATTAAAAAATTATTGATTTAAAAAAAAATAGCATCTTATACCCTTTGATCCCCATCTTTATGCACTTACCCTAAATATATATATATATATTTCCGTCGTAAGCATTTCTATTTTGGAAAGCATCGACCTATTTTGTTTGATCTAAGGTTGAGATTGGTAGAAAAGGCAATGACTGCCATTGGAAGACTGTGAGTCATCCATCCTGCGTTAAAGGAAAGGTAGAGTTGATTGGTGAGAGAAAAAACCCACAGATCACCAGTCAATACATCCAAACCCTCTGTAACATCTTAATCAGACGATTCACAGAGCTCCCCCAAAAAATCTGTGAAAACTCTATGTGATCCACGAATAATTCTATCCTGTTCACATTTAAGCGAGCTCTTGACATATGGAGTTTTTAATTCACAGGTTTTTGCTTCTGCTGCAGAGCGCCAGTCAGTGATAATGGAGTCAGATGCCAAGGCAGGAAAGTGAGGAAGAAAGGGCAAGGCGTCTCCAAATCAGTTCCCTGTGGGTAGAGTGGGCAAATATATGAAGAAGGACAGATACGCTAAAAGAGTTGGATCTAGTGCCCCCATTTACATTGCAGCTATGATGGAGTACTTGGCGGAAGAAGTACTGGAGCTCGCTGGTAACACTGCTAGGGAAAACAAGAAGAACATAATTGTTCCCAAGCATCTCCTAATAATTTATCTCTAGACAAAACCAAGCAACCAATAACATTGAGAATGCGGGGAAGACTACACAGAAATTTGCTTTTAAGGTATTGGAATTCTTTTTCCTTAAAAAAGAACAATTCTCAAAAATATCAGATCCACTAAACAGCGCATGTGACGGGCCAAACATACCTCCAAATAATTTGTATGGAAAACACATGCCTCTAAATGATTTGTATGGAAAAACTATTAGCTAACTATAAGCACAATATCTGCACCACAGTAAATAATTGAATTGAAGATTATTTTAAAAGTAAGAAAAATTTGGAAGTAAAAGATGCTACACAGTAAATTTTGAACCATTGAATTAGAAAATTCATGCGACCATCTACAATAAAATATTTAAAAAATAAAATAAAAGCAACCACTGAAGATCTAAAACTGAACTAGAAAAATTATGAGACCATCTATAAAATAATCCCACTGCACCTTAACCTCTTCCATTTCAGACACAGGTTAACTAAACTCAAACTCATTTTCTATTGAATCATGGTAGTCAGCGTACTACTTATATCTAGACATTTAATTCACTATATAGATCTTTCAGGTTAACTAAACTCAAACTCATTTGCTATTGAAAGTGTACCTTCCTGGCATACAAGTAACATGAAATATATTTAAAAAATTAACATAATTATGTAACTTGTGAAAAAAATATGTCAAGATGAAAGGCAGCTTCCTCAAGCCCATCTCCCATGACCAGCATGATTTGAGACCTCAGATAGAGCTGCTGTGAAAATAAACGTACACTCATGTAATCTACAGATAACCAAAACCCTCTAAGAACTCACAAAAATGTGCATACTGAAAAAACTGTAGCTTTAAAACCATAAATGCCATGTATCCTCTGCATGCATGTAGATATATGTATCTAGATGTTCTCCACCTGTCAATCACTCTTAAACACCGTTCCTGCAACTGAGCACCCCAAGACCTCTGTATTCGTGTGTTCTCTCATCTTGAAATCTGTGTTGAGGAATTGAAAGCTGACTGCAAGAACTGACAAACCAATCTAAGTCGAACAAAATTAATTTTGTATTTTAAATAGTTAAAGTTTAAGCAAGTTATGTGCAATATACATAAGGAAAGAAATTTAAACAAGCAAATCTGCAAATTTGATTGGTAGGAAAACAAATTTTTAATCACTCGTTAAAGATTGTCCCCTCTGCAATAGTTCCGGTAAGACTAAGCTTTACTGGCTCTCTATAAATCGACACATCCTGCTTCAGTTTTGTCGAAACGGTTTGAGATCATATCTGTGTGCTTTGAAATCCGCTTAGAGTCTTGTCTAGTCTATTCGCTTAGAGTAGCTGCAAATGCGGAATTCGCTTTGATGATCGCTCAACAATATGCAAGGAAACAGGAGTTGCAGAAGCCAAAGGAGGAAAAAGATAACGCCGGCTCTCATTCTGAATCGCAAATGGCAGCCCTAATGAGGCGGTTTAAACAGGGAGTTTCAGAATATGTTGAGTCTTCCACTGTTAAAGTTGGTTGGGGTGAGAAAATCGCTCTGAAAGAGGAGTCAGTGACCAAAGCGTTCGTGAAAGGGATTTTCTCTCCTTGTAAACCACGCCGCAGATTTTTCTTGATTTACATCCATAGAAATGTACAGCTAGGTTAATTCCAGAATTTATACTAACAAAGTTATTTTCAGAAGCATTTCTAATCACTAAATATTTTCTGCTTTCAGTCTTGTTCAGCTGAGTTGATGAATCGCGACTGATTTCTACGAAGTGCATTCGTACCGACATATATAAAATTCTTAGCAGAGCATTTGGTTTGTCTATGCCTTGATCTATCTTTGTTTTGTTCCAAATTCTCTTATTTAAGACTACATACAATATTTTTGTACACAGATTTTCTCCGCTTAAAAACCACGCCTTCAAATTTTTCTTTCTTAAAATCCATTAAAATGTACAGCTCAGTTAAAGTAAGAAAATACTAACATAGTTATTTTCAGAAGCATCTTTAATAACTAAAACCTGAAAATTTCTCCCCTTAAAACCACGCCGCAATTTTTTTTTCTTTTAATCTGTAGAAATTTACAGCTCAGTTAAATCCAGAAAATACTAACAGAGTTATTTTTAGGAGCATCTGTAATCACATTTTTTTTAAATTTTAGTCATTATGCCACTTAGCATGTCGGAAACCAAATTTATTAGCAGAGCTTTTGGTTTGTTTTCCTTGATCGATCTTTGTTTTGTTCCAAAATTCTCTTATTAATGACCGTCTACAATATTCTCCTACACATATTTTCATTCGAGAGAAGTCCATCATAAAGCAGAGAGTTTTTTTCTCTTTTATTTTGACACACAATTTTGTCCACAGTGAATGGTGAGTATATGGAAGGCGGCGTCTGCTGATTGAATAGCTAGATGGTTTTATGATTTCAAAAAAGAAGACAGTGAATAGTAAAATATGATTGGTAAGAAAAAATGGTCAACAATATATTTAAATAAAAAAATGTTTGACTACTGCAGAAAATCTAGAACTGATTATAAATTTATTTTTAAATTCTCAATAAATTTAGATATGATCATATTATTAATCATTCTGTGGGCCATTGAAACTTCTCTTCCTGTTGTGTGCCTTTTCTGCAACCATAAACATTACAATATTCGATTCTTTGGAATCGCAACCATTGTGTAATGGCTTTGATGTACTTTCTTAGGATTAAATTTTTAAAAGCAGAAAATATAATTGCACATTTTGTAGTTGAAAACAATAAAAAAATTTTAAAAAATCACTGTGCTTGGAGCTTAGTCTGTCTTTCTTACTCCCACCATACACGAATGAAAATAACATATAATAAAATGGTCCTCTCTAGTATGATTAATTAGAGACAAAATAAACAAGCAAATAGACATGCATTAACAAATAATGTCTTCAAATATGATTGGTTACACTTTAAGAAGTGTATTTTGAAAAGAGGAAAAGAAAATGATTCATACTTTTACATTTCAATTTATTTTCTTAGACATGATTCTATGAGGAGAGCTTCTTTCTTTCAAGACTGGTGAGTAATATTCAAGGATACAAGTTAATTTATTATAGCAACATTGATAAATTTTATAAATATGATTTGTAAGGATGAATAAATTCAGAGATTTAGCTTTAAATTCTAAGATTTAGCCTTCCGAACTAATATTGATTATAACAATTATAACATAAGCATATATACTTGTCACTTTATAATTAATCTGAAATTGTTTATTTATTGTACTATGTGTTTGCTATGAGTTTGAAACTAAAAACAGTACAATGATCATGTACCTTCGTTTCATAGAACTATCTTGAAAGAAAAAGAACAAAAAACAATTGAATCTTTAGAATAATATTCAGACTTTCACTAGATTGGTTATTTGTGTTTTTTTATTAAATATAAGGAGATCAAAAAGAGTACAGAAACAGTATCAACAGGAGTCCATCAGGGAGGAAGCACCTCCGACAGTCGCCAAAAAGGCAAAAGAACAAGTATACAACTTAATACATATACAAAGTATATACGAGAACCAACTAGTGCAAAATATCACTAAAGATATCAACCCAGGCAGTCCAGCCTTGGGGGCCTTCCATCCAGACAATATTCTTGGGCGCTTGAACCTGAGCAAGAAGGGAGAGCTCTTCCAATCTGTGATTCGTAGTTTTCCTAATTTCTTCCTTGAGCTTGTCACAAGCCTCATCAAATGCGTGAAGATCATCCAGCGTTCTCCGCCAAAGATACCCATTCTTCAGCTCAAAGTAGTAAAAGGACGCATGACCAGTCTTGAGAAATCTTTTCAGCTTTTTCTTTTCAATCATCATGGTGACCTGGACCTGCAAAAAGATTTTAAAGTATGTGAGTTTCTTGAAAAACTCAGTAAGAGCCCTTGGCTTACCTTGGTACTTCTCTTCATTCCTGCATTTCCATATCTGCCACAAAATGTTAGAAGACAACATATTCCAAAGAAGATTCGAATCTTTAGGAAGACCAGAAATATAACCAGTAATAATGTCAAGAATGCTCACATTAATGGGATAGATAACACCAAACATGCCCCAGATCTCCTTAGCAAATAAACAATCGAACAGAATATGTCTCCCAGTTTCAGGGAGTCTACAAATACTACAAAGATCAGAATCAGAATTGAAAATTTTGACAGGAAGCTTATCAAGTAAAACAAGCCATTTAAAACAGTTAACTTTTGGTTCAATAGGACTTCTCCATAAATACTGAAACAACTTATTCCATATTTTAATATCAAAAGAAGAATACCAAACAACATTAACATGATCAATAATATCATTGGTTTGATTAATAACAGAATAAATGTTTTTGGCCTTAAGACTAGCCTTAACAACTCCCCCCGGACACTTGCATTTAAGATATCTGAGAGAATCAACATGGCACAATGAGGGGAGATTTCTGGAAGCTTGAAGAATCATATTATAAGTTTTCTTCTGCAATTCAGGAATGTCATATTTGGTCTTAATGGTATCCCAAGATGGGAGGCAATCGGATTCAAAAAGATCCACAAATTGATTAATCCCTTTCTTAGCCCAGGACCTGGCAGAGCATCCTTGGGATAAGGCAAGAGGCTTCCCACTGATAGCCAAATTCCACAAAATGGATCTTTCTCCGTGAAGTAGATTATTGGAGTAACAGTCCTTGTTGGAGATATGTTCCTTGATCTGTTCCCAGGCCTTCCATATTGACTTGAAAACCATAGAACCTTGAACAGAGACAGGGAAGTTACCTAAAAGAAGATCACAGAAGGGGAGGTTTTTCCAAGACTTAGCTTTCTTGGGGAAACCTCTCTCAATGTTATGCCTGACAAGCACTTTCCAAGGGCTGTTATCCTCCAAGGAATGAAAGATCCATTTGGCAGAAAGGGCAATACCCTGCATTTTCAGGTCTTTTAGCCCCAGCCCACCAAGGACCTTATCAGCATGGCACCAGGCCCACTTAACAACGTGATGTTTCTTGTTCCCTTTGCCATCAGACCAGAGAAAGGATCTGATGGCACTTTGAATTTCTTGGATTTGATAATTACTAAACAACCAAGCTAAGGAATAATAAATACTGTAAGAAGACAAAATTTTCTGGCAAACCTGTATTCTGCCAGCCAAGGATAGAGTTCTGTTGTGCCATTTGTTAAGTTTACTAAGAATCTTCTCTTTAATCCATAGCCACATATTTATGAGAGTAGGCTCCACAGAAAAAGGGATACCAAGATATTTAACAATTTTATTAGGGCCTCCCCATTGAAACCCCGAATTAGAAAACCACTGCGGGGGGTGTTCATCCCAACCAAGACAGATAGATTTAGCATGAGAGATACGAGCACCAGAAGCAGAACAAAATAAATTGAGCTTCTCTTGAAGGATTTTGAAGTTGTTTTCAGTAAGCTCAAAAAATAGAGCAGTGTCGTTAGCAAACTGACAGTTGATAAGCTCATCATCGTTGGGGAGATATATACCCCTGACATCAGGAGACAAGGAGGAGTCTCTGAGAATATAAAACAGAGCTTCAGAGGCTATGACAAAGAGGGCAGGGGCCAACGGGCAACCCTGTCTGATAGATCTCCCGAGCGGGAAAGAAGGGGAGAGAACTCCATTAACTTCAATCTGAGCAGATGCGTCCTTGAGAAGAGTTTGCATGGTGAGACAAAAATAGGGAGGAAAACCAAATGCTTCCAACATCATCAGGATAAATTTCCATTCAACTCTGTCGTAAGCCTTCTCAAAGTCTAGAAGCAACATGGCAGAGTTTTGGTGAGAGTTTTTTGCCCAATCCATGGCAAAAAACCAGTTTGGGAGGGGCATATGAATTTAGGCAGGATATCGACTAGTCTAAGAGCAAGAATTTTAGCAAGAACTTTATAAGAAACATTAAGCAAGGTTATAGGCCTCCAGTTTCTGAGGAGGTCCTTGTTACCATCTTTGGGAAGCAACTTGATAATACCTTTATTAATATCCGGGCCAAGAGAGCCATTAGAAATGGCTTCATTATAGAGATCCAGAAGATCCTTACAGATCCAATTTAAGTTAGCCTTATAAAATTCCACCGGAAAACCATCAGGACCCGGGGCCTTGTCGTTGCTAAGGGCTTTAATCGCAGCCTCAATCTCTTCTATGGAAATGGTTTTAGACAATTTAGAGATATCATTAGGATCAAGTTTGCCAGGAATTAAAGGTTTGCATTTATCTCTACAGACTTTAGCCTCCAACAAATCTTCAGAGGAGAAGAGGGCTTTGTAAAAGTCAGCAAAAGCATTAGAAATAGCATAGGGATCAGAAATATCTTGATTGTCAATTGAAATCTTATCAATAGATTCTTTACAATGTTTATGCTTAAGAAGATTAAAGAAAAACTTAGAACCTCTGTCTCCAACTTGGAGCCAATGAGCCCTGGACCTAATCTTAGCACCCCTAATCTTAGTCTGCTGGTGATTTCTAAGGGCATCTTTAGCAGCCATGACCTGAGACAGCCGATCAAGGTCAACAGAATTGTCTTGAATGTTCCTCTCAGCAATTTGCAAATTAGCACTTAATTGTTTTTCAACAAACCTGTAATCCTTGGCCCTCTTTTGACCAATCGTTTGAAGGAGATTTCTCCAAGTGGAAATATTACATAACCATCTTTCCAGATTAGAGCAGCGATGAAGATTATTCTTATTAATGCCACTAATGATCTGGATAGCAGCCCGGACATCCTCGTCCTCAAGAAGATTGGAATTAAGGATAAATTTATGATTCCTAACTTTAGGAGCAACAGGGGTATCGATGAAGTTAATGCAAGCAAAAATAGGGTGATGATCAGACAGGGTAGTAGCGATATATAAGAGAACAAAATATTATATAAGAGAACAAAATATTTATATGGATTATATTTATATTAAATTATAATATATTATATATCATTATAAAAAAATATGATATAATATTATTATGATAATTTTAAATACACTTATATAATCTAATAGATAAAGATAATATAGAAATATATAATGTAAATATGTAAAGTTATAAATATTAAGAATAACTATAATATCTTACAATATAATTAATATATAACATAATTATATGTATTAGTATATTAAATATTAAAATAATTAAAAAATTAATATAATAGATTTTATCAAGAAAAAACAATAAACATATTTATACAAATTTAATATACTAAATGATTTATAAGGTGGGCTGTCTATATGTTCCAAAAATTTAACATTGCTAGTGTTCTCTTCAATATTTGTGGCGCCTTCTCAATGAGTTTGATGCATTCCAAAACTTGTAATTCTCGAACGATCATACGCGGTTGGGTGCCCCAACTTGTAATTCTTTCGCATGTTGTAGTGGGAGCCTTCATAAGCCACTGTAGATGGAACTCTGTGCTTGAAACCATTTCTTTTGGTGTTCCAATTCGAGGTGACGATATTGTAAAACTAGTAAAAAAAATTATCAAGGAATGCAATGGAGGACAATAGTTGGTAAATAAACAAAATAAATATGAACTAGGTGGACGGACTCCTCTTCATTTTGCTTCTCAGCAGGGTCACACAAATACATGTCGTTTGCTTCTTGAGCACGGAACTGAAATAGATGTTCAAGATTGTTGGAAAAAGACACCTCTGCACGTGGCTTCATGGAATGGTCACACAAATATGTGTCATTTGCTTCTTGAGAATGGAGCGAAGAGGCTCTAGATTTTCAAGACGACTGAAAATGGACACCTCTGCACTATGCAATTAGATCGGAAAAATTTGCAATTGCACAGGGCAAAAATGTAGTTGTAAATGTCTTTCTGAAACAACCACAAATTGCTGATGTGCTTGATTCAAAAGACATATCAAGAGTGAGCCCTTTAGATACGACATTGCCACCAATTAAATGAATGCATTTTTTATTTCTTCAACATTAATACGAGTACCCATTGCACACCAAGATGGGATTGCTAGTTCTTTCTAATAGGGTATAGGATGAGCTTTGCACCAGTTGCTAGTTCTATTAAAAATATCTCCCAAAGCTAAGTAGGTGAGCGACTAATCATCTTTACCGCGTTACGTGTGTTGACTTGCTACATACGAGGGACTTCCAATTTTCTTCAATACACGTTTTGGGAGGGTCGCACGAAAATTCCACTTAAAGAGTTTTCTCACTCCCATCTCTACCGCGTTCCGCCGTGTTTCCAGAAGCACGCGTTTTGATGACTGCTCTCACTTTAAAAGTGTGATATTTTCCTTACCACCACGTTAACTACTAGTGGCAGCCCAGTTTCAGTTATGGGGTCTACAGATGATCAGGACATCGCCAAGAGCTTGATCTTACACTGGTACAGTCGTCTCATCCAAAACCACTTGAATATTCGATGTAAACTATTCACCACCAGATCAGGGTAATTGACTTTCTTATAATAGCATTGAATGAAACTGCCCTGCTATTCTGGGAAAGAGGATAATGCTGATTTATAATTTGTATTGCTGATTTTCCCTCTGGGAGAGTTCCTTTAGGAGTTTTCTATTGTGTGAATGTTTCATTGCTTATTTTGGGATTGTATTTGGTGACATAAAGAGTGGGGATAGAGAGACAATTATGTAAATGTTTTATTTTCTGAATATATTGGTTGTGTTTCTATTTCTGAAGATAAATTTACTTACATTCTTTATATGTGGGGCTTTTATAAATATACTCTTGACTGCTATAATTGATTCATTATAAAGTATGTTCAGTTTGTTGGAGACGGAGTGGATTATAAAAAATAAAAATTCTTATGTTCTGAGAATATTAGCTGTCTGGTGAGAAGTATTTCCCTATTCTGCTTCACCATTCTTTATACAATTAGTATTTATTTTTGAAGTGCTTGTAACATAACCATCAATTACTTTCCTTGGCTTTTGCACACAAAAATTGGAACTCTGTTTTTTAAGGGTTCTACCGTTGTAGTCGTCTAGCAGGAGTTTATTCACGATAAAAATACTTGAGATGTGAGTAGAATATGTAAGTTGTAAGGAGTTACTTCAACCATAATTTGCAGATAAAGCTTCTTTAGAAGCTCAAAAGAAAAGGGTCACTTTACTAATTTGGCCTTTTGTTTGGTTTAATTTAAACAATTTCAGAAGATTTATCAACAATGGTATTCTTTCCATTATAAATAAAATTAAAGACACGTCAAACAACATTATTAGACTGCAGATTTTATTTTTCTGTCCTTTCCATTGCTGAACAATATCTAAAGTTTCATCTATAAGGGTAACATTATCATTAGAAAGGCATGTCAAGCAGAATTTTTAGAATGTGCATCTGATATTTCTGGCCTTGGCAGTGCTCCTCACATTTTATAACATTTGTTGAATAATGAATGCCTAATTTTACCTTGTAAAATTGGTTCTATCATCTAAATTTTTAGTTGAAAATGCAAATGCAGTTTTAATAAGTAAAGAGATAATGTCATGTCCAGCACCTTCTTTGTGAATTTCCTCACCAGGATTCTCCTCGATAAATGGAATCAGAATAATGATTTGATCAGGCCCAGTACAACTGCTCTGGATCGCATGGACTTCAGATACAATACATGGCTTATATATTAACAAAACAAAAAACTTGCTGCCTCCCTCAATTGGATTGTTTCATAATATGTTTTAAGTATCTTTACTTGCTCAACGAGTACTGTAACACAACTTCAATCCCAGATATGAATTGAAAAGATGGCGTGGAGGAAATTATTGATCTCGATTTTGATCTTTTTTTTTGATCGGTAAAGGCTGAAGCTGGAATTATATATATATATATGATAGTAATATAAAATGTAAAAAAGAGATATAGAATTTGAAACAGAGCAACTGATCTAAACATAGGGTGCCGTAAATAAGGGGCAACAATGCTCAGCACCAAACACAAACCCATCCAGTTCGCATTAAAACCGCCTATACTAGATATAGTCATTAAAAACATTAATTCAAAAAGATGCAGAAACCTGGAATCCCTCTACCCCCATGGCTAGTCCGATGGAGAAGAGGAGTCATTTTCGGAGCTCTCTGAGCTTTTTTCCACCTCCTCCTGAGAAGAAGTCAGTGCTCCCTGATCCATGCATCACCAGCACTCCACTGCCATCCCCGTACCACCGGCAATGCCTAAAAAGGCCTTAAATCTGAGCATATTGAAAAGATCGATTGGCTTCCAACTCAATAGCTAAATATAGCTATGGAGAAATGCACTGAATAGGTGCTAAGGAAGAGAGTGAATCGGATAAAAAGAAAGATCGATCAAAATAGCGGTTGCGTGTGGAGATGGATTTTAGATTAATGACCTCTTAACTTTTCTGAATGACTACACGTCGATATCCCGCCAGAGAACAGCTGCCTGAAAACCTCCGAAGACTGATATTGTTAGTCGGAGAAAGTATGCCACCACATATCCTTTGATGGAAACTTGTAATACAAGGCTTGTTCCAGAAATTCCCCAGTACTGAAGAGGTGTCAGCCATATTGAAAGTATCGAGTTGGGAGGTGTGACCTTGATTAATTTAAAAGACTACTCTGCCAATCTTGAGATTTCTGCCAATCTAAGAAGGAGACCGTTGCACTAGAAAATGGACATTTCAAATTTAATTGTGAATGTGCCGAAACACAAGGGAGATTGATTTGATGTGAGTACCTCCAGCCGCTGCATTTGCCAAATTATCCGCTTTAACATTTCCCTTGCGGTATATATGGTTAACCGTTATAGAGTCAAATTTGGAAATAAGATTTAAAATGATTTCTAAAGATGCTTGTAATTTCCAGTTGGATATAGTGTCTGCTCTGATTGCATTTATCACAATCATTGAATCTCCCTCAATTTCTAGTTTATTTAATCTTAATTCCTTAGCTAACACTAAACCATGAAGCAAAGATTTAATTTCAGCCACGTTATTAGTATCTGGATCCAAAGGAATAGCTAATTGAGCTATTATTTGCCCATCTGCAGAGTGGATAATGCAGCTCACACCTAAAGGACCTGGATTCCCTTTCGAAGCCCCATCAAAATTGAGTTTGAACCAACCCGGGGAAGGAGATTTCCAAACACATGACATTCTTTGATGGTGACTAGCTTTGCAGCCCCTGCCAATGGTGATCAGTGTTTTGAGACCATGCTAGCATTTAATCATCCGATCATCCCAGCTAATGTAAAACTTGTGTATAGAAGACTGTGTTTGGATCCAGGAGTTCATGAGCTCTACTATTGCTGCTTCAATATTATTTAAGACATGCTCGATTTCCATAGATTTTTCTTGAAAGAGCCTCCTATTCCTCTCTTTCCAAATTTCTTATATTATAATAGATGGAGAGATGATCCACAAATTACCACAAAGACTTTCTTTGTAGAGTGAAGGCCAGGAAAGAAGATGAGATTGGATGTCTTTAAAGTGAACAGAGTACCAATTCAGTTTCGAACATAACCAGTCCCAACATTTAGTGGCAAAAGGGCAAGAAAGAAACAAATGATTGTGGTCCTCTTCATGATTAAGGCAGAGAGAGCATCTTGAAGGACCCAAATAACCTTTTTTTAAAAATTTGTTTGCTATCAAGATGCGACCCTAAGATGCTGCCCACATAAAAACTCCCACCTTCGGAAGGCACATTTTGCTCCAACATAGATGAATCGGAATTGAAATAGATTTCTAAAGAGGTCCAGACATGAATTTGTATCCCTCCTTCACATTATAACTACCATTTTTGTATCCATTCCATATAATCTCATCTCTCCCTTGTTTGAGGAAGAAGGATCGACTTTGAAAAATTTCTTTTAAGAGATTTAATTCTTGGATATTTGCCTCCAAGCTTGAGAAGTCCTTCTAATGCCAAGAGCCATCCACATCAGAAGAGGGAGTTGAAGTAATGTAATCTTTGAGGAAAGGGCCCCAAGCCGATTGGCAGATCTGAATAATCTAATTAAGACTTGGAGTTACTTGAATGATTGGATACCCTCCCCAAGAATCATCCCAAAATCTAGCTAAGTTCCCATTTATGACATTCCAAGAAAGATTTGAGTCCACTATATGTCTAGATTTAGATATAAAATTCCATATTCTGGAACCTCTAGGAAAGTTTTTGATGTGAAATATTTCAAGTCCCACCTCGAAGCCCAAATATTTACCTCCAAATATTCTAACCCACTTATAATCCTGATTTTTTACCAATTTCCAGTAAAGTTTAGCTCCTAGAGCTCGATTCTGCCACATTTGGTTTTTGATCCCCGTACCACCAGCTGATATAGGCTTGCAAATATTCTCCCAAGAGATGAGCTTAAATTTCTTATTCTGATTTGTGCCTTGCCAAAAGAAGTCCCTAAGCTTTTTTACTATATCCATATAACTAGCCGAGGAGAGAGAGAGAGAGGCATGACATAAGATAAATAGGAATTGCTACTAATGTTGCTTTGATCATGACAATCCTGCCCACCCATGAGAGCCATTTAGCTTTCCAATTAACCATTTTGCGATCCATTCTTTCATTGATGGGTTTCCAAACTCATGTTGCTCTGAGGGTTTTGTCTATGGGAATCCCCAAATATGAGCATGGAAGAGAAGCCACTTTGAATGCCAATATGGATTTAATTTTCAATTGCACTCTCTTTTTTGTATGAAAGAAAAAGATGATTGATTTGTTAATATGATTTAGAACAACAGAGAGGGGGGGCTGAATCAGTTGTTCTTAGGTCCTGATGTATAAAACAACTTCAAAAAATTTTCCTTAAATCAAATCAAGCAACCAAAACAAACTTGGTCATCACTGATTCAATAATAGAAACATATAACTCAACAATCCACTACCCAGCTGTATCTAACTTGTAAAACACAGAAATGTTCAAACCAAAACATTCACACAAGTATTAACACCAGGATTTATAGTGGAAACCCAATATGGGAAAAACCACTTTGTAACATGCTACTATTATTTTCACTCTTCTGAAGTGAGCTCGGTTAAAAGCCAACCCTGTCAAAGGTTACAATACACACTTTCAAGTGTGACCTGGTTAAAGGATTTCAATCACCCTGTTAAAAGTGAGCTTGGTCAAAGGACTTACATACACTCCATTAGAATGCAACCTTGTTCAAAGGATTTAACATATGTCTATTAGGTCAACCTCTGTTAAAAGGATTTTGACTATTACAATGGTTAGAAAGTAGTAGTAGTAGTATTGATCTAAAAACATACAACTCACTTTGCAAATATCAGATCCAATTCCGTACACAAATGCTAGTTTACTGACTTTCAAACTTTGCCATCTCCATCTTTGATCTACTTGGAACTTTCCTTCAAGCAATCACCTCACTTTTCCTTCAGCCTTTTCACTTATACAGTCAATAAAACTTTACTGTTCTTCCAGCATCTACTTCACCCATGCATTCACATACCTAATGCTTTGGTTCCCTTAATACTTTCCTCCATTAG
The DNA here is from genome assembly GCA_027943335.1 of Chamaecyparis obtusa. Classification (NCBI taxonomy): domain Eukaryota; kingdom Viridiplantae; phylum Streptophyta; class Pinopsida; order Cupressales; family Cupressaceae; genus Chamaecyparis; species Chamaecyparis obtusa. The sequence goes on along the minus strand of BSBK01006659.1, from coordinate 119,283 downwards.
GTTAACTTTTCTTTTGCCGCTTAATCTCCTTCGTAGATCTTAGGGTTACGACAGATTCATTGAATCCACCCGCATCATGTTCTTCATCTCCTCTTCTAGAATCATCTCAAATCTCATAAAGATTTACAATAAAATGTTTTACAAACCATTAAATGCTTCCATACAATCAATAAATAAAGTCAACATGTTTTACATAATCCAAGAATTCAAACAATGTCGTCCCCAAAATGAAGTCTCTTCAAATATAAAATTGTTGATGCTCGGTCAATACTATGATCATTCACTCGGTCTCCATGTAAAATGCTTGGTCATTACTAAAACTGTTTCCTCGGCATATACTATCTTTCTTGGCAATTTACTGATACTCGGTCGACACTAGATTTTGCTCGGCATCCACTAACTCGGTCGACTCTATCATAACTTGGCTTAAACATGATTTCTTCATTTTTGCTTGATTAAGCCTACCATTTTAGTCTTCAACTTTACTAAGATAAACAATATAGTGTCTCATCATTGTGCAACATAATCAAGTACACTTTGTAGTATCAAGATAACTCAACCTCTCCCTAGGTGCTATTGTTACCATCCTTTCTATCCCTTCTCTTTCTCAACAATTCAATAGATATAGTACTTTCCTAAGTAGAAACAGTCTTACCAGTTAGGGTTTGACATCAATGACAATACAACAATTGTTTGAATTGCAGTTTCTAACAATCTCCCTCTTTGGCATTGATGGCAACACCATATGATATCACCTGAATAACACATGGATTACCAACCAAATCCAAAACTTATCTATCCATCAGAGAAAATTTATAATATCCTTAGCTTCATTCTAATTTAGAATCTGTAAATCTCACTTCTGTGACTGTCAGAAGTATCTGGATCTCCCTCTATCCTGTTCTTTCATTTCAGTTCATCATCACCTTTCTTTCAATGTCATGTGTTATAGTATCATTTCAGTTCAATCTCCCTCTTTGACAAAAATGCCAAAGCAGCAACTAAAACATACATCCAACAAATGTAGATATATTTGTTTAGCACAGTGTTTCTCCCTCTGTCATCTTGCTTATGACTGATTTGTTGTCTTTGCTTCTTCTTCATAGCTCTAGGACAGTCCTAAAGTGTGACAATCTTCTGCATCAATTTGTCAAATGTTCTGCTATAGCATATTTGATGCAGTGCTCCTAGCTTGTCTAGGCAGCCTTAGTTAGGGGAAGAACCCCTAATTGACTTCTCAGGTACTCATGAGCTTCTTTAGGTAAAGCTTTAGTGAACATGTCTACCAATTGTTCTTTTATATTCACATATTCCATTCAGACTTCCTTGTCTTGTACCAATTCTCTCAAATAGTGATACTTGATCTGTACCTGGTTGAGAGCATAAACAGTTGTATTTATAGCTTCTTTCTAGTATTTCTATGCCACATTCTTTTCAATCAACAGTGTCCTAGCACAGTCCAAAATAGATCTGTTTCTTCTTTCTGCTATACCATTTTGTGGAGGAGTCCTAGGTGCAGACATCTGTCTTTTGATTCCTCTATCATTACAAAATAGATTAAATTCATTTGATGTAAATTCTCCACCTCGGTCAGATCTAAGACATTTCAAGTTCCTATCTATCTCCTTCTCAACCTTAGCCAAATACCACTTGAAAAATTGAAAAGCATCAAATTTTTCTTTTAAAAATATTACATGCATCATCCTGGTATGATCATCAACAAACAAGATAAAATATCTAGCACCACAGTAACTTTGTACACCCATAGGTCCACAAAAAGTCAGTATGAACCAAATCTAAAATGTGTTCAGAAGTAAAGGTTTTGCTCTTGAAACTTGACTTAGTCATTTTTCCTAACTGACATTCTTTGCACATCACATTCTCAGGTTTCTTCAATCTAGGTAGGCCTCTTACTTATCTCTACCAGATTGTCAAAGTTAACATGACATAGCCTCTTATGCCATGTAACCAAATGTCATCAAGTTGTGCAATCATACATATTTCTTCAGATAGGTCAAGATAGAATGAATTACCTCTAGTCTACTCGCCACTTCTAATTAGTTCACCAGTAGCATCAAATATCTTAGCTTTCTTGTGATGAAATTCTACTCGGTAACGAATTCTGTTGAGCTGAGAAACACTTAACAAATTATAATTCAATCCTTCAACCCAATAAGAATTTTCACAAGAATTTTATCAATCCGTTTAATCAATCCTTTTCCCTTAACAGGACATGGTGCATCATTACCAAATGTTACACTTTTACCTTTATAATGATGCAGGGTCTCAAACTTACTCTTGTCACCAATCATGTGATGTGAACAACCACTGTCAATAATCAATTTATCATTCTTGTTCACATAGGAAATCAATGTAGTTTTCTCATCCTCATCAGATTTATCTTTCATTGCAACATAAACTACCTCAATTTCAAAAACATCACTATCAGTGTCAGTCTCTTCTTCAACAATGTAACAGGTTTTCTTACCTTTTCCTTTGTAGTCTTTGTGCCTTCGGTAACTTTTGTCATCTTTTTTGTCTTTGTGTTTGTTGTTTCTTTCTTCATCTTTATCCTTCCTTTCAGGACATCTAGCAGCTATATGACCGACCTTGTTACATGCAAAATATATAATAGGGAGTTTACCTTTATATCTTCCTTTTCCTCTCCTCAGTCTTCTAGCCACAAGAGCTTCTAGATCTTCAAGATCTTCATCAGAAGTGTCACTGTCATCTTCACTTTCACTTTCACTTTCACTTTCACTTTTACTTTTACTTTCACTTTCACTGATGCATCTTTCTTCTTCCTTCTTAGGCTTGTTCGAAACTAACTATGACTTAAAAGCAGTTTCAACATTTCCAAGATTACCAACAGTGAGATTATCATAATTGGACAGTTTAAAAGCAATCAACTTGCCAATCAAACCTTCCAAAGTAAGCACATTCCCAGAGTTACATCTAGATTCATGAATAGATGAGATCTTAATAGCATATATAGGACACATAGTTCTTAACACTTTTCCAATTATGGTCTCATCATCAATAGTTCTATTTGCTCCTCTAATAGCATTCACAACTTCTTTAATTCTACCACAATATTGTGCAATGTTTTCATCTTCATTCATTCTCATTTCATCAAACTTACCTCTGAGAGTCTCAGCTTTGGCTTTTAGTACATATTGATCACCACCATAGATCTTTGCAAGAGTGTCCCACATATCTTTAGCAGTTGTGTAGTCCTTAATGTCCTCAAATTCTAGATAGCTTAGGGCAGATGCAATTTCCAGCATTGCCTGATTGTGCCCTTGCTTAGCTCTCATTTCCTTGACAGTCAAAGGTGCAATAGGTGTGACATAGTCATGCTCAATGTAGTACTTTGCAGAATCACCAATACCGGCCAGATGTAGCTTCATCAAGCTTTGCCATGCAGAGAAATTTTTCTTGTTCAACTTTGGTACCTCCTTCTTATACATCTTGATCATTTTCTTCAAGTCCCTTTAAACTTGCTTTCTATAAACATCAATAAGCAACACAGCTCTGATACCAATTTTTAATATGATTTAGAACAAAAGAGAGGGGGGGGTGAATCAATTGTTCTCAGGTCCTGATGTATAAAACAACTTCAAAAACTTTTCCTTAAATCAGATCAAGCAACAAAAACAAACTTGGTCATCACTGATTTAATAATAGAAACATATAACTTAGCAATCCACTACCTAGCTATATCTAACTTGTAAAACATAGAAATGTTCAAACCAAAACATTCACACAAGTATTGACACCAAGATTTATAGTGGAAACCCAATATGGGAAAAACCACTTTGTAACATGCTGCTATTATTTTCACTCTTCTAAAGTGAGCTCAGTTAAAAGCCAACCTTGTCAAAGGTTACAATACACACTGTCAAGTGTGACCTTGTTAAAGGATTTCAATAACCCTATTAAAAGTGAGCTTGGTCAAAGGACTTACATACACTCCATTAGAATGCAACCTTGTTCAAAGGATTTAACATATGACTGTTAGGCAGTAGTATTGATCTGAAAACATACAACTCACTCTGCAAATATCAGATCCAATTCCATACACAAATGATGGTTTACTGACTTTTAAACTTTGTCATCTCCATCTTTGATCTGCTCGGAACTTTCCTTCAAGAAATCACCTCACTTCTCCTGCAGCCTTTTTGCTTATATAGTCAATAAAACTTTACTATTATTCCAGCATCTACTTCACCCATGCATTCACATACCTAATGCTTGGCGTCCCTTAATACTTTCCTCTATTAGGTTAACTTTTCTTTTGCCGCTTAATCTCCTTGGTAGATCTTAGGGTTAGGACAGATACATTGAATCCACCTACATCATGTTATCCATCTCCTCTTCTAGAATCATCTCAAATCTCATAAAGATTTACAATAAAATATTTTACAAAGCATTAAATGCTTCCATACAATCAATAAATAAAGTCAACATGTTTTACATAATCCAAGAATTCAAACAATTTCATCCCCAAAATGAATTCTCTTCAAATATAAAATTGTTGATGCTTGGTCAATACTGTGATCATTCACTCGATCTCCATGTAAAACGCTCGGTCACTACTAAAACTATTTCCTCAGCATATACTGTCTTTCTTGGCAATTTACTGATACTTGGTCGACACTAGATTTTGCTCAACATCCATTAACTCGGTCGACTCTATCATAACTCGGCTTAAACATGATTTCTTCATTTTTGCTCGGTTAAGCCTACGAGTTTAGTCTTCAACTTTACTAAGATAAACAATACATTGTCTCATCATTGTGCAACATAATCAAGTACACTTTGTAGTATCAAGATAACTCAACCTCTCCCTAGGTTCTATTGTTACCATCCTTTCTATCCCTTCTCTTTCTCAACAATTCAATAGATATAGTACTTTCCTAAGTAGCAACAGTCTTACTAGTTAAGGTTTGACATCAGTGACAATACAATAATTGTTTCAATTGTAGTTTCCAACATGAATTGTCTTTGTTTACTGCCTGACCTAAGGCTTGAGCATATTTTTGAAGAATTGTCTTGAATTGAATGGCTTCCCTGACTGAACCAAAACCAAAAAGAAGAGTATCATCTCCAAACTGTTGATGAGTGACCGAACTTATTGATGAGGTGACTTCAATCCCTTTAATGCAACCTTGAAGTTGAAGATTAATTATGCTGCGACCCAAAGCTTCTACCATTATAATATACAAAAAGGGGGATATAGGGTCCCCTTGTTTGATGCCATTTGAAACTCCAAAAAAACCTTGAGGGGTGTCATTTATCAAGATAGAATATTTTGGAGAAGATATACAATAAAAAATCAGGTTTATCCAAGCTTTAGCAAAATCAAAGCCTTCCATACATTTGGATAAAAACCTCCAATTAACTTTATCCTAGGCTTTTTTAATATCCAGCTTAATAATCATACTAGATTTTTTATTGTGTTAGATGGAATGAATAGTTTCTTGTGCAATAATGATGCCATAAAAAATAGATCTACTCGGCACAAAGCTAGTTTTCTCTTCTCCAATGATTTTGCCTAGGACTAGTTTTAATCTATTTGCTAGTGATTTTGATAAGATCTTATAAATAGTGTTACATAATGCAATAGGTCTGAATTCTTCCATGGCATTAGCATTTACTTTTTTAGGAATAAGGGCAATAAAAGTGTTATTGATTTTAGATAAGAATCTACCTAAAGATCTGGTTGCTTCCAAGGCCACTGTGAATTCTTTCCCAAAAACACTCCAGCAATGTAAGAAGAAACAAGGAGGGAAGCCATCCAGACCTGGGGCTTTATCTGGATCCATTTGTGTTAATGTTTGTAAGAGTTCTTCCTCCGAGAATGCTCTCATTAGACCTTGATTATCAACATCCGATAAGATTTTGGGAATGTTGTTTAGTAAATCTTGCTAACATTGGAGAGGGGAGTTATCTGAATTATTCAGAAGCTTGGAAAAAAATGAGACTATTTCCTTTTGACTCTCTTTTTGGTTTGACAAAGTAGATCCTTTAGGATTGACAATTTGGAGAATCCTATTAGTATTTTTGTGGCATTTAGTGCTAGAATGAAAAAAATTGGTATTTTTATCCCCTGCTGCTAACCAATTTTCCCTTGATTTCTGTTTCCAGAAAATTTCCTCTTTGCTAAGAACATCTTCGAGATCCTTGAGTAGATCTTTTTCTACCATGAATAATTCTTGAGTCATCCCAGTTTGCATAATGATATTATTTAAATCTAAAAGCTTTTGTTCAATTTCTTCTTTGGATGCAAAGATATTCTTGAAATGAATTCTGTTCCAAATGAGAAGGTTTTGCTTGATGAATTTTAATTTTGTTACAAAACAAAAGAATTTGGAACCCTATACCTTAACCTCTGACCACCAATTATTAATCATTTCTGTGAATTTTTCTTCTTTGAGCCACATGTTCTCAAATTTGAAAGAGCATCTATAAGGTTTGTGTTCTTCCAAAATGTCCAACTGGATAGGAAAGTGATCTGAACCTAAAGAGGGATAAATAGAAGCTTTTAAGTCAAAGGGAAAAGAAGTGATGTCTCCTTTAAAGAGGAACCTATCCAATTTTTCTAAAATGTTATCAAAACCAACTCTTCTATTAGACCATGTAAAAGCTCCATTAGTTGATTCAATTTCCATGAGGTCATCTCTTTGAAGCCAATCATGAAAATCTACTTGTAATCTTAGTACTTTTTTTTATCCATAAATATGATTAGCAGTACATTTTGACAACAACAATGCTACAAAAGGGCCTCAAAGTCTAATCAATAGACAGTTAGTCAAAATTAAAGGGCTTCTATAGTTCCACAAGATCATTTCTTTGGTGATGCTTAGCAAATTTATCATTTTATCTGAAAGAAAAATGTCTCACAAGATCCATTTCCATGTCAAATTTTCTAAAACCAAAGACTCCAAATCCATCTACAGCCATGTGTAATATGATTTTTTCATCTTAATAAATTTGCAGTTGGTAAAGATGGGGAAGATGATAAAAGTTGTCAGAGAATGCCCAAGTGATGCAAGAACATCCCTTGTTGAAGAGTAAATGCCATATTCAGGTCCAAAGGAGACTTTTGAGTTCTGAAAGCATTGAATTGATTGGATTTCTTGTAGAAATAAAAATAGCTAACTCAATTAACTAGAAAGAAGAAGGTTGGAGATGTTTGATTTATAATTCTTGCCATACGAATATGAAAATTTTATCTTTCACTAAAAATGAAAAGAGAATTACATGCAGGGAAGATATGGGATTAAATGTGTAAGGTTAGAGGAAGAATAAATAGAGATTAGAAGCCAGAGCGTACGGGAAGGCAAGGAAAATAGCCATCCATAACGTTGGGTTGTGAGATTGGTGAGTTTGAGAGGTCATAAATGTAAAACATTATGTTGCAGATTGATGAATGATAATATTGTTACTATTTAGAAATCATACTAATAGCTATAAGCATTTAAGTCACATATGAAGATTAAAAAATGGTTGAAATTTGATATAGCATTTAAATTTGTTAGAATTTAATGAAATCAATAATGCATCAATTCTTTAACTAACTTCGTTAATATTTCCTGAAAGATACTGCAAACAATCGTGAATAATGGAACCTTAGATTGTATCATGAAGGCAAGGATCGAAACAACATACCAAAGCTCAATCGAGCATACATAATCAAAATATGTCCATCTCATCTGAACATCCATACCATCATGAAAGTCATAATCATCTGAGAACCAACACTAGGATAGCATGAGAGAGTCACACCCCACATATATATGAAATTTAAAGATGGTCCAGTTTAAAATTAAAATAAAACTAGGTAAGGGGTACTAAAAGGAAAATAGTGTTGTGTGAAGTAATTTTTTTTTACAAATGTTAGATGGATATAGTTCTAGAGTAAAAAAAATAAGATATATTAAAAAATGAATAGTTGATAATAGGGTATGTGCAAGATCATGAGGGGCCAAACTATGCCCTTAAGTGGCAATGAAAAATCAGCAAATCAGGGTTAGTCAACTTGACGTGAAAATTTCAACTAGCTATGAACCTAATATCAAAAAGTTGTAACAATAGAATCTATAGAAAATTGAATATAGTTTATAAACTTCTAGGCCTTTTTTGAGAAAAAGTTAGTATGATTGGTGAAAAGTATAGATTTCAATGCAGCAGTACAAAAATTTCATGAAAAAAATAAGTAGGTGTATGTCTGACCACCTTAATCATAATCAAATGATAATATTTTATTATAAGATTTTATATATAAGTATTAGACTCATGCCTGGATGTGACGCATATTTTTTTGTAATTTTATTCCAAAAAAATAATTAATTATGAATTTTTTGCTACAACATTTTCAGAACAAAAAAACTATAGTGTCTGACCACCTTAACTCATTCAAAACTTTACAAAATTCAAAAAAAAAAAAATTCCTTATAGTAGGTGAAGCATAGAATGTGACGCATTTTCCAGATTTTAAAAATGTTATACCGTCTGAAAGTTATAGTTATTTTTCAATTAGTATATAAATCAACACTTTAGAGGTAGCGCAATTAGAAAATAACTAATAATTACTTACCGAATTCAAAATTTGACAGAAATTATATTGATAGAAAGCTAATAATCTCCTTAAGATACCCTTTTCATTTTATCAAATTCGGGTGAAAAAAAATTTGTCAGCTACATTGTCAAAGTTTTGAACTGACATCGCCACTTTTTGGCCCCTCATGATCTTGCACATACCCAATACTAATTAATTTCTAAGAAATTTTTGTAGAAATCATTTGAATTACTTTTAATTAAATTATTTATGAAGTGTCAAAAATCAAGACAATTTATATCAAAATTATCTTAAACCCGTTTATGTAGTAGTGCATATCATACAAGTTTTGATAGTACACTTCTAGTATGCCATTAACTCAAGTGAAGCTAATTTAACACTATAGAAGTCGATAATAAGTATGACTCCTTGGCATATATATGAAGATGCATGCATCCCACAGACACTAGTGAAGGCAAGTGTATCATGCCCTTTCCCCATCTTTTCAGTTGTTCAAGAATAAATTGATTGTCTATCTACATCTAGTGATAGACTCCATGACATTATATGGTTAGCCTTTCAATGTCTTTGCTGCTCAAATTGATTTGGCTTAAGAAATTAATAAGAGGAAGATAAGATACCTAATTTTGTTTGATGTAGAATAGAAAAATTGAGAACACGGAAGTTCGGAATAAAAAGACGTCATTGACTTGTTCTGAGCATTCATACGTGCATTTATTTGCGTGTTTGTTAAGTTTTCTGTAAATGCCAATTTATAATAAAATTGTTAGGATTGCAAATCCCCGAAAGGTATTTGGGACCAGATCACTCCCGATCTCCAAAAGGCTTTACTATGGGCTATGAAGGGAAGTTGAAACCATATCTTTTTGGTTGATTAGGATTAAATTGGGAAAATATTGAAATCTAATTTTTTTTCAAATTTTACTATGTTTTAGTAAACTGCATTTTTGAGGGTCTTCGGTGCATTTCTAGGCTTGGATGATGAATGTTGTTAAGTCTGAAATTTGATTCTAGATATTTTGAATACCTTTCCAACGCATTAAACGGTCCACAATTCAGAGCTAGGACTAGAAAGTTATGCTTTCTCCAAGTGGACCTAATTTTTATATATAGTTTTTTTTTTATTTTTTCATAGTTTGAATAGTTTATTTGTAATAAATATTATGATGGCTCTTCATTTCATTTCTAAGAGATTTTGATGACCCTTGGGATCCATCAGATTTGTATAAACTCCAATATTCGAATAGAATGGAGGGATTTTTGGCTTGCAATCTTCTTGTTAATCTTCTTTGTTTTTATGTTGAATTTTACAATATCGCAGGTATCACACTAGGTATTGTAATCTGGTTTTATAAATATGATCAGTGGTATTAGAGTGGGAACGCTCCTTTATGCCAATTTACACAAGGTCTTCCTACCAAAGATTAGGAGTGGATACACAAGATTTGTCAAACTATCCACCTTTGAGACGCACATGATCGAAGATGTCAGACGAAGCTATTAAAAAAGTTGGTGGAGGAAGCTTTAAATAAGCAATGAGAGGAGATGATGAGTAAATTTTCAAACCATCTACAGAATAAAAAACCCTTTGGATGAGGGACATCATTTCGTGGAAATACCCCTTTCAAACTGCACATCAATTTTGACATCCTAACTTTTGAAGGAAAAGTCGATTATAAAGTTGTTGATAACTGGTTATCAAAGCTGGATAGATACTTTTCTATAAATGATTTCTTGGATGTGAAAAAAATAACATTCACTCTCCTCAAAGCTAAAACCCATGTAAAATTAGCTTGGGAAACAAAAGTAGCAAATAAGGAACGAGAATTACTTGCTGAAGATGGTTTTGAAATATCTCTTGATAAGAAGCCTACATGGGGAGAATTTGTGGAATACATAAAAGAAGCTTAGTTTCTTGAGGATGTATATGAACAAAAATACATAGAATGACAGCTTCTTCGACAAAAGAGGGATTAGTCAGTGCAAGATTACACCAATACATTTCATTCACTTTTAGCAAAACTCGGTATTGAGGATTCAAAGAAGCATCAAATTCTAAAATATTGGAGTGGACTTCATAGGTATATTCAAACGGAGATGGAATTTTTGAATATTGAGAAAGTGGAAACTGTCTATAAATATGCAACAAAAATTGAAGAGAAATTCAAGCACAAAGGGAAGAGGGACTACTTTGCAAACAATGGAAACACTATATACTAGGAAAGGAAACTATTATACATACATACCATAAACCACTTCAATTCTTGCAAACACGAGGGAAGCTGCAGAATGATAGACATCAATGACTGTCAACCTATCTAAAACAATTTCACCTCAACATTTGTCATAAAAAAGGGAACAGTAACAAGGTGGCAGATTGTTTGAGTAGGTCTCCAATTGCAGGTTTGACAATAGTGTTGGATTCATGTGGTCATTAATCATCAACTTGGCAACGACTATATGGTACTAACCCTGATTTTGCTAACATCTATAGTAATTTGGTAGAAGGAAAGTCTGTCTCTGATTTTCACTTATAGGATGGGTTGCTTTGCCATAACGGTCACGTATGTGTACCCATTGAGGAATAGAAGAAAATGATATGAGAAGCTCACTATAGTCATGTTGCAGGATATTTTGGTATTAGTAAGACTATTGCTATCCTTCAAAATTATTTCTATTGGCCAAAAATGAAGCAGGATATCATTTCACATATACAAGCTTGTACAGCCTATGCAATTGCAAACCCATCAAACCGTAAGTTGGGTCTATACTTACCATTACCTATTCCTAATAAGCCATGGCAGTCTGTTTCAATGGATTTTATGTTTGGACTTCCAACTACCAGGTGGGGGCATGATTGTGTATATGTTGTGGTAGATAGGTTTTCTAAAATGGCTATCATGGTGGCATGTAAAAAGATGATTTCTACAAAAGATACTACCAAATTATTTTTTGAACATGTTTGGGTTCATTTTGGTTTGCCAAAAAACCATTATTTTTTATTGAGATAGTAGGTTTATCAACAAATTTTGGTCTGCACTATGGGATAAAATGGACACCAAGCTGACAAAGTCTACAACATTCCACCCCCAAAGAGATGGCCAGATAGAAGTGGTGAATCGAATAATTATTCATATTTTACAGATGTATCATTCCAAACATCCTTGCACATGGGATGAAAGCTTACCCTATGTGCAAAACATCTACAACCATGCAATCCATAATACTACAGGGCACAGTCCATTTGAGGTTTCTCTTGGGTACCAACCATTGGCACCTACAGATGTAGCAATACCATATCTATAATCTAATAGTCCATTGAATAGTGACAAGGAGGTAGATAAAGCAGAAAAATTCATTGATAACATTAGACACCTACAACAACAAGTTCATGAGATCTTGGAGAAGAGTAATAAGAAGTATAAGTAAAGGCATGATAAACATAGAAATCCTCATCAGTTTCAAATTGGTGACAAGGTATGGTTACATCTTCAGACAGAGCACCTGCAGGGACCAAATGAGAAGCTTCGTCCTCTTCGTTATGGCCCATATACTATTGTGAAACAAGTTAGTGAGAATGCTTTTGAACTTAATTTGCCATCCTTTTTGGGACTGCATCTAGTTTTCAATGTGGAATTATTGAGATCCTATTTTCCTCCTTTGTTGGATATTTCCCAAGCTACTGAACATATTCAAGTCATAGAGTTAAATCCATCTACTACTGTTCCAGTCCAGTGTGACCATGTTATTGAAGTCACTTTAAAGACTTTGAGAAATCATAACATTCCTCTATATTGGGTGGTTCGAGCTGGTCAACATTCTTATCAAGGCAAGTGGTTTACTAAGGAACAAACTGAAGAACAATTTCCTCATCTCTTGCAGCAGATTAGTGCAATGGGGTCCATTGCCTCCCAAGGGGGCAAGAATGATCAGGATTAAATTGGGAAAATACTGAAATCTATTTTTTTTTTCAAATTTTACTATGTTTTAGTGAACTGCATTTTTTAAGGTCTTCGGTACATTTCCGGGCTTGGATGATCTGTGGAAGTATCAACGAAATTATTGTGGCTCCACAACACTCACCCCATTTTCACCACTTGGCCTTAATGGGGACCCCCTTTTTTTTAGGGTTCTTTTTTGTTGTCTTTAGGGTTTCAACTTGTTTTCCTTGTGCAATTATTTAGATAGTTAGAATTTTCTTCATGCTTTCAATAAGACATTACTGACAATTGTTTTTGCATGTAGAAGTTTGATGCCCACCTTTTGAGATTTATGAAGAAACAACAAGGGAAGCTGACATCCATGGGAGTACTAAGATTTTTGGAAATCCAAGAAGTGACAGATAAGTTTTAAAGACCTCACCCCAACATTCTTCCAAAACACTAAGTCTTCAATTTTGACAAAGTTCAGAGAATTTCAACACTTACCCATTTTTCAGTGCTGAAGGTCTGAAAGTTCAAAGGTTCGAAAGTTCGAAGGTTCAGAAGTTCAAAGTTCAAAGTTCAAAAGTTCAAGATTCAGAGGTTTAGAGTTTGGAGTTCAAAAGTTCAAAGATCAGAGGTTCAAAGTGCAAAGGTCCGAAGTTCAAAGTTCGAAGTTCAAAAGTTTAGAGTTCAGAGGTTGATTTTGGAGTTCAAGTTTTTTGAAGTTTCGGAGGTCGAAAAGGTTGAAATGATGACATTCCTCACAACCCTAAAAGGCCAAAAATTATTGTGGACTTGGCCATTTTTCCAAAAAATCCAAAAAAAATTTATGGACTAAGAAATTTCTCAGAGAAAAAATTTGTGGACTTAGAAAATTTTGTGTTCCTATTTTTTCAGCCTCCAAAAAGTCTAAAAGTCTGAAAGTTGGAGGAGAGTTTTTTTCGGCATTCCTATTTTTTCAGCCTCCTAAATTTTTGGACTTCCTAAAATTTGGGCCTTTCGGCCTTCCTATTTTTTCGGCTTTCGAAAAGTCCAAAAGTTGGAGGAGATTTTTTTTCGATCTCCGAAAGTCTGAAAGTTTGAGTTGGAGGAGAAGCAGTTTTGTACTTAGCCATTTTTGAAGACCTTGTTTTTCAGCCTTTCGGCCCTAGATAACTTTCAGCCTTTGAAAGTCTAAAGTCTGAAATTTGGGAAAAGTGGACATGAAACTTAGTCATTTTTTAGGCTTGGTCTTTTCAGACCAACTGTCAGGATTTATCTTTTTTTGTGGCATGTTCGACGTTTAACTCTAGTTATCTCAGACTTGATTTTTCAGTCAATTGGACCTTTTTTATGGGATCATTTATGCATGATTTTGGGATATCTTTTAGTTGGATCCACGTGGAGGAGATGTGGCCAAAGATTAAGGGCAGGATCGCGAGTTCTATCAAGAGAATGCACAATTTCCAGCTTTATTTTGAGATGATTTATGCATGATTTGTTCTATATTTTGTAGTGCACGAGGGTTGATTTCATGCTAGGGAAGTTCAACTTGTTCTTAGAAGTAGTTTCATTAATGTAATCTTTAGTTTAAATTTATTTCCAATTTTTAGATGCAGCTGAAACCCTAGTTGCAAAAATAAGAGCAGAGCTCTATAAATTATAATAACACAATGTAATGAGGGTCAATTTGATCATTAATACAATACATACAATTGGTGCTTCATTCATGGTGTGATTTTTCTACTATTTATGTGAAATTTTTGAATGTGTGATTTGTTCATTCTTTATTTCAGAGAGCCAATTGATTGTTTGATGATTTTAAGTCTGTGATTTATTAATTTGGTGTTTGTTGGTATTACATTGCTTTGCTGTGACAAATTTCTAAGAAGATTATTCTTTGGTGCTTGAAGATTGACTTGTCTCACGTGTGCACACATCTATGCTGGCTTCGTGATCTAATGAGTTTTGGCTTATCATACGTCTGCATTTGTTTGATTCCGCTGATGATTGCATCCATTTAGCTAAAGATTGTGACATGATCAGATCTCTTTTTTGTGGGTTTCTTCATCTTCTTGGTTATTTAATTCGCATGGTGGTGTGATGCTAACTTATGTCCATTAGTTTCCTTTTTGGAAATTTCTTTCAATATCTTGTTACCTTATCTTTCCTAACCCTTCTTGCAAGTTATATTCAGTAGATCAATTAAATTAGCATTGCTTTTCATTTCTAACTCTGAAAATTGAATAAAAAAAGAGATATCTTGGTATTCTAAAGTTTGTTTTATAGACTCCCTTAAGAGACAAACCAGAAAAGGCCTCCTTGTTAAACAAATTCATATTTCTCTTCCGTAGAGCTAACCAAGCAGTTGAGACCCAGCCATAAGGAACCTTGAGATTGATTCCATCAATCTTCCAAGAGGGGAATTTGCTCGCATAAGTTCCTAGTCATTGTCTTCATGTAAAAATGACACTCAACAGGAATGTTGTTACTTCCAAAATTTAATTCTAGATATTTTGAATACCTTTCCAATGCATTAAACGCTACGAAATTCGGAGCTAGGACTAGAAAGTTATGCCTTCTCGAAGTGGACCTAATTTTTATATATAGTTTTTTGATATTTTTTCATAGTTTGAATAGTTTATTTGTAATAAATATTATGATGGCTCTTCATTTCATTTCCAATGGATTCTGATGACCCTTGGGATCTATCAGATCTGTATAAACTCCAATATTCAAATAGAATGGAGGGATTTTTGGCTTGCAATCTTGTTGTTAATCTTCTTTGTTTTTATGTTTAATTTTACAATATTGCAGGTATCGCACCAGGTATTGTCATCTAGTTTTATAAATAAGATCATTGGTGTTCAAGGGTAGCAACACCCTTGAACCCCGAAAGGTTCATGGATGTTAATATCCTTGAACACCAAAATTGCACATAGAAGTTTCATTTAAGTTTGACATAATTCATCATACAAACATTGGTGTCTTGGAGTTTTGCCTTGTTTTCTCTTCTGATGGTAATGAATGCTTATAGTTAGTTTTCTTTCCTATTTCAATAGTTTTTTTTTAAGATGTAGAGTAGGATAGTTTAATAAAAAATAAGTGGTTTAGGTATAGGCCTTTTAATTTAGAAAAATGTATGACTAATGTGACTCTATGAAGCACAGATTATTGAGCTATCACAAGACCTCCAAGCTAGGTACAAGAACCATACAAATATCACCAAAATCGATAGTGGGCTTATGGACCTCAAGGAGTTCCTATGGTGAATGTCCAACCTAAATGGGAGAAATGTGATTGCTTCCTCCCTAGTCTACTTAGAGATAATCTAGAAATTAGTGTACCCTATTTCAATGCAGTGTGTCAATTTGATAATGGCATGTGTAGAGAATTACAACCCTAAGGAAAGGAGGGTATTTGACAAATTGGTCGAGGGTATGTGAAAGATCATGAGGGGCCAAACTATGCCCTTAAGTGGCAATGAAAAATCAGCAAATCAGGGTTAGTCAACTTGACGTGAAAATTTCAACTAGCTATCAACCTAATATCAAAAAGTTGTAAGAATAGAATCTATAGAAAATTGAATGTAGTTTCTAAAATACTATGCCTTTTTTGAGAAAAAGCTAGTATGATTGGTGAAAAGTATAGATTTCAATGCAGTGGTACAAAAATTTCTATAAAAAATAAGTAGGTGTATGTCTGACCACCTTAATCATAATCAAATGATAATATTTTATTATAAGATTTTATATATAAGTAGTAAACTCATGCCTGAATGTGACACATTTTTTTATAATTTTATTCCAAAAAATAATTAATTATGAATTTTCTGCTACAATGTTTTCAAAATAAAAAAAACTCCCGCACGTCTGACCACCTTAACTCATTCAAAAATTTAAAAATTTCAAAAAAAAAAAAGTTCTCCTTATAGTAGGCAAAGCATAGAATGTGACACATTTTTTGGATTTCAAAAATGTTATACCATCTGAAAGTTATAGTAGTTTTTCAATCAGTATATAAATCATCACTTTAGAGGTAACTCAATTAGAAAATAACTAATAATTACTTACTGAATTCAAAATTTGACAGCAATTATATCGATAGAAAGCTGATAATCTCCTTAAGATACCCTTTTCATTTTATCAAATTCGAGTGAAAAAAAAGTCATCATCTACATGGTTGTAGTCTGAAACTCAGAGAAACAAGGGAAAAACACATTTTTCAGACATTTCAATAGTTGACAATGTAGGTTTGGTGCACAAAGCAATACCGAGCCTAATCGAGTACCCGAAAATGATGACATAATTTTGAATTTTCACTTTCCCTCCACTTTCTCCCTCCCATTTCTCCATCCTTCATATGATATATTATGTATAAAAAACTATATATTAGATATATACTAGATATATTAAATATTATATAATATACATTTTACATTAAATATTATTTAATATATATTATTATTAAAAACTATATAGTAGATTATATATTATATATATTAAATATTATATAATATACATTTTACATTAAATATTATTTAATTATATATTAATATTAAATGTTACATTATATCATATATTATATATTATTTTATATGTATGATATATTAATATGTATTTTACGACTATGTACGAAAGGTTGGAAGATTGTAGAAAATCATGGATGGCCATTGAAAGAAGCAAAGGAAATTAATCAGCCATTTAAAAAATTCATGGGTGGCCATTGAGGAAGAGAGAGAGTGAGAAGGTGGCGGGGGCTGAGACAGGAAGAGAGAGAGTGAGAAGGTGAGAGAGAGAGAGAGAGAGAGAGAGAGTAGGAGAGATAGAGAGAAGAGGAGAGAGAGAGAGAGAGAGAGAGAGAGAGAGAGAGAGAGAGAGAGAGAGAGAGAGAATGGGAAGGGGATAGAGTAGGAGAGAGAGAAGGGGAAGGATAACCAATTCGTTACAATATTAATTAGTAAGGAGCAAGGCAAACTTAAATAATATCACAACAGGCATTAGAAATCCAAATTCTAATTAGGAGTTTTAAGCAAAGTGAGTAAGGTCCTGGATAGGGACATTACAGATCCACACATTGTTTAGTAGATACCTCCAAGAGCCCACATACACAAGAGTAGGTTTGAAGTAAGACTAAGATTGTTTATCAGTTCAAAAATATTATCGTGTTGTTCTTTTGATTAACATCTAATGATTGGATGTGAAATTCACAAATTTGATTATATTGCCACTGGTTCTATTTCAAATTCTGGAAAAAATGGATATTTGACATATGTTCATAAATTTTAGTCAACACCATTTTAAAATAACACATCAGTTTATTTTTACACATTGAGAATATCATCCTTAGGAATTGAACTGAAATTGACGTAGGTCATAGGAAATAAATGCCCCAGCTATTTTGTGTCTTCTGCATTTTGAGTTTCTTATTACAATGAGAAGAATATTACGAGCTCCAAATGGTTTTGGACAGTAACATTTGTACTTCCTCTTCACAAATATATTTCTTCCCTCATCTTGTTACCTATTGATACTGACAAAGTGAATCTAGGCATTTTTGCCATGTAATGGGAGAAAAATGGTTTCCTAATTTATTGATATGTGTCTAAATAACACATGCAAGAACCTTTTCTTTGATATTTCTCACTAACCTTTTAGAACTGAAAATGTTTACAAAAACTAGCATGTACTTGCATGAGGACATTATATATTACAGGAATCCTGCACAGAAGTAGCTGGCAAGCCGCTCAAAAAGTAGTAACTGATAGCAAGTGGGATAATGCAGATGCTTTAATAAACCACTATCTTCTTTAATCAAGAAACATCTAGTTCATCTGCTTGACTGGGGCATGTTTGGGAACAAACAGTCTCCATTTAAACTCAAGTCTCTGGAAGTGCAGTTATATTTGTCAGTGGAGGAGATACACCCATTGGATCTACAATAACTTTATGCTCACTGGAATTTCCATTTCTCTTCAATTGGGATACTCTTTCCAAAATTGCATCTACCCTTTTACCAATTTGGGAAATCAATGGGTCTATTTGTGGACCTCGAAGGAGTTGGTCACCTAAATGAGAACCTTGAGATGAAGCAGGAACTTCTCTATGAAAGAGATGAGTACCTTGAGAAGCTCTCCATTTGTCAGCTGAATTAAAACCTTGGACCATAGATGGATGCCCTTTGTTGTAAAATGAGGAGTGAGACTGCCTTGCCAAAGGTGGCAATGAAATTACATTTGAGGGATATTGCCCAACATGAGTAACCTAGTTTCCCCAGTCCCATAAATGTAAGACCATTGATGAATAGGCATTTCTAATAGAAATATTTGTGGTGCTAGAATGAAGTGCATGACCAAATTCTTTGCCTGCTAATGAACTGATTTGAGGCTTCATTTCACATTGCTCTGTGGATAATTCCACAGCACTTGTTACTTCTCTATCTGAAATTTTTGTGACAGTGTACATGTGCACTAAAAAGCTTTTGTCACTACTTGAGCTACTAGCAGATGGTGAGTACTCATCATCATCATCATCTGAGATAGGCTCACACACATATCTTACTTCTTTCCTTTGTCACTTTCCCCTTCCTAGCTCGTCCTCCTTATCTGTAACTTCTATCATGGGTCCAAGAAGCTCTTCCCACTCTTTCCCATTAACTATGGGCTTTTACTCTTCATCCTGAGTAATTGGTGTATACACCTAAAAATGGTCATCTAGACTATTAGCCCCTTTTGCTTTATCACTAATTGCTTGTTCTTGATCAAATCCTAGTCCTATCATTTATTTGATTATTTTCTATGGGCTAAACATCTTATCCTAAGTCTTTATTTATTAAAAAGAATATTTCCTCCCCTTTTATTAAATAAAAATCCCCACTTTTCTTCTTATCCTAAGTTGCACAAATAAAGCATTTAATTCTTATTTATAAAGAAAAATAAAATAAAAGCACTTTTTGTCTCACATGGACATAAAGTAAATGCTTCTAATTTTCCTATTGGAGGATATTTGTGCACAAGGATCAAGCTTCTTTTTTTCTCCACCATTGATTAAATCTTTTGCCTCTTAATCTCCATGGTTCATTGATTTTTCACCTCCTATAAAAGAAGAGCTCTCTTCCTCATTTGCACACACAAATTTTTATGCTATTGTTATGCTACAAGTTTTCTAAGTCATCTTGGAGCTTTTGGAGATATTCTTGCATCTAGGGTTTGAAGATTTGGAGCATTGTTGACATTCATCTTGGATCTTCATCAACACTCTATCTTCTTGCCTTCATTCTTGCATCATCATGGCTTTCTTGCTTCATAGTTAGATTTCATTTTCATGTATAGTATTTGCATTTTCATAGCTTCATTCTTAGCTTAGATTTCCTTTTATGCAATAGATTAACTTCCATTGTCATATAGATTTGTTTTGCATTGCATACATTTGGCTTCATTGGAGATATTGACATTCTTTCCCTTGTCTTCCTTTAATCTCCCATTGCATAGTTTAATAGCAAGGTTATAGGCTTAATAGCTCTAGCTGAGAGCATTCTTAAAAACCCTTGCACTCCATGCCTAGGGAGCTATGAATCGATTTGTTGATGCAGGAGCATCTTGGGTGTAAGAGCAATCTTGCATCACCAAAAAAAATAAAAAATTTTGTATTCAATAAAGGCTATCTTGTGCAGAGCTGCTATTTATGGAAACTTGCTATTTTTAGTAAGTTAGACTTACGATCTCGAAATATTCTGATTTTACATGTGGAGGTTCATCTTAGTCATATCAGCCTACCAGCAAAGTTTCATGGCTAGATCAGGTCTAGTTTTGAAGATATTGAAGATTTTTGGTATTGGCAGTAGGGTACAGAAACTTTGAACTCAATTTTGAATGATTTAGAGGCCACGGATGAGGTTGAAAATTTGGGTGACCGGTGCTTTGCGCCGGTCAACCCTATAGAGCGCTTCATGGCGTTTCTAGAATGGGGTTATAATAGCCAATCGGGTCAACGGGTGATGACTTATGGTCTTCGCAAGTTGGGTCACCTGAAATGGCAGAAAATAATTTTTCTTCAAAATTTTTGTTTGGGTTTCAAAACTCATTTTGAGCCGACTTTGATGTAATAAATTGTAAAATAAAATAATTCTAATTTTGGTCGGCCCTAAGGGCTAAATTTCTAGAACCTTCTCGGGCGGTGGAAATTGCCTATATAAAGAAGGCCCGTAGTGTTGTCTAGGGTAGTTCTGGGTAGTAGATCTGGGTATTGATTCGAGGCTTTGTCCTACAGAATATTGTAAGGGAATGTCCATGTGGCTTTACATATTGTAATTTTGAAAGTTTGTAATTCCACATTTGTGGAGATAATAAGAAGCCAATTTTCTGTTCTTGCATATTATTGTTGTTGTTTCTCTATTTCTGTTATGTGTTTATGGTATTAAGGGGGAGCACCCTTCATCAAGTGGTATCAGAGCAGGAGTTCCTATGTGTAAACAGATCACCGACTGTGAGGCAGTTTGCACCAGGACCATGGTTAGGGTTTCAGTGCGCATCACGAAAATGCCTCCACGAAAGGAACGTGGCGGAAGAGCTAGTGCTGTGACACCTGAGGTTAGAGAGCTACAGAGACAAGTGCGAGCATTACAAGAAGAGCTTCACAGAGAAATGAATCTTAATGTTAGAGACGAAAGCGAGGATGAAGCCAAAGAAGAATATCAAGAAGGAGAAGCTGAAATTGTGAACCAAGAGGAAGAAAGACTTTTTCGGGTGATTTCCAAGATTGGGAAAAGACCTAAGATTGAGGTTCCTACATTTTCTGGAAATCTTAACCTAGAGGAATTGATCGAATGGATCAATGAATGTGAGGAATATTTTGAGTATGAAGATGTTGAGGATCCTGATAGGGTCAAATTTGCGAAGGCCAGACTGAAAGGTCATGCAAAGATCTGGTGGCAAAAAATTCAATTGGAGCGAAATAGAAGAGGGAAAGATAAAATCACAAGATGGGATCGGATGGTGGATAAATTAAAGCGACAGTTCATTCCTGTTCATTATGAGCTTGACCTACTAAAGAAAATGTAAAGTTTGAAGCAAGCAGGAAGATCTATTCAGGAGTATACAGAGGAGTTCTATCGACTCCTCATCAGAACAGGCCATGTAAAAGCTGATAAGGAGAAAGTTGCCTGATACCTTAATGTGTTAAGGCCAAGCATTAAGGAAAAGTTAAATCTGGTTCGAATGAACAGTATTGAGGAGGCATACAATTTGCCCTAAAAGTAGAAGAAAAGCTGAACAAGAAGTTTGAGAGCAGACAAAATGGAAGAGGTCGTGGTGGAAGATCTGGCGGATGGTCATATGGTGGCCAAAATGAAGATCCGAAAAAGAAGGATGAGGCCAGTAGCAGTCAGAATCAGAGAGGAAATAATTTCAATCATTTTCAAGATCAGAGTAATAGAGATCAAAGAGGAAGAGGAAGAGGATACGGATCTGGAAGAGGAGGCTTCCGTGGAACATGTTTTCACTATGGAGAAGAAGGTCATAGGGCATTTAAATGTCCTCAGCACCAAGGCAGAATAGATAAGAGAAATGAAGGCCAGGCTAGAGTTGCACATGTAGATGAAGATGCTAGATCGTCAAATTCTGAAGATGTTGAAAGAGGAGAAACGCTAATTAATAGAAGAGTCTTGCTGAGTGGTGAGAATGAACCTAAACAAAGGAGGAGCCTGTTTCGCTATAGATTCAAGTGTGAGGGTAAATGTTGTGATGTGATTATCGATAGTGGAAGCACTGACAATTTGGTGTCAGAAGAGATGGTGACAAAGTTGAAGCTCAAGAGACAAAAACACCCACATCCATATCGGATTGCCTAGGTGCAGGATGACCACAAGGTCATGGTCAGTAGACAGTGCCTGGTAAAGTTCAAGATAGGCGGGTACCAAGATGAGGTACTATGTGATATCATCTCTATGGATGCATGTCATATGTTGTTGGGTAGACTGTGGCAGTTTGACAGATGTGTTGTACACGATGGTCATGCAAATACCTACTCCTTGACAAAGGATGGAGTGCGACATAAGCTAAAGCCATTGAAGGATAACGAAGAAAAGGTATGTGGTAATGCAAGAATAACATTTGTTGATGGAAGAAAATTCCTAGATGGTATGAGGCATGAGCATATGTGTTTTGTTTTAATTCCAAAAGTTGGTAAAGAAGAAGTAGAGGATGTACCTGTAGAAGTTGCAGATTTGTTGAATGAGTTTCAGGATATTGTATCTGATAATGTACTTGATGGATTACCACCGGTAAGGAAGATCAGTCATCAGATGGATTTGATTCCAAGAGCCAGTTTGCCAAACAAGGCAGCACACAAAATGACACCAGTAGAAAGTGAAGAGTTGAACAGACAAGTACATGAGTTATTGCATAAAGGGTTGATTCGAGAGAGTCTAAGTCCTTGTGCTATACCAACAGTATTAGCACCAAACAAGAATGGAGAGTGGAGGATGTGTACAGATTCCAAATCAATAAACAAGATCACAATCAAGTATAGGTTTTCATTGCCACGAATGGATGATATTATAGATTGTTTGAGTGGAGCTGTGTATTTCTCAAAGATAGATCTGAAGAGTGGATATCACCAGATTCGGATCAAAGAAGGAGATGAATGGAAGACTGCCTTCAAGACAAAGGAAGGACTGTATGAGTGGTTGGTCATGCCTTTTGGGCTAACCAATGCACCGAGCACTTTCATGCGGCTCATGAACGAGGTTCTGAAAGAATTTCTAAGTAAGTTTGTCATTGTTTACCTAGATGATATTTTGATTTTTAGCAAGACATTGGAGGAACATATGATGCATATTCGTATGGTGTTTGAGAAGTTGAGAGATGAGAAATTGTTGATTAATTTGAAGAAGTGCAGTTTTGTGAAGAAAGAGTTAGTGTATTTGGGATTTGTAGTTTCAGCAGAAGGTCTAAAAATGGACCCAGAGAAGGTATAGGCTATCCTTGAATGGCCTACTCCAAAGAGTGCTACTGAGGTAAGATCTTTCCATGGTTTGGCTAGCTTTTACAGAAAGTTTATCAAAAATTTTAGCAGTATTTGTGGACCCTTGACTGAAACAATGAGAGGGGATAGAAAAGAGTTTAAGTGGACTAATGAAGCAGAAAAGAGTTTTCAATTGTTGAAATAAAAAGTTATAGAACAACCTGTTTTAGCACTTCTAAATTTTAATAAGGTGTTTCAAGTAGATTATGATGTTAGTAGTACTACAATAGAAGCTGTTATGAGCCAAGAAGGTAAACATGTTGCTTATTTCAGTGAGAAGTTAAATGATGCCAAGAGAAAATATTCTGTTTATGATCAGAAATTTTATGCTATAGTTCAGGCATTGAAAAAGTGGAGGCACTATCTGCTTCCTAAGGAGTTTGTTTTGTATACTGATCATCAAGCTTTGCAATATTTGAATAGTCAAGGAAAGTTGAATCAGAGGCATTTGAAATGGGTTGAGTTTTTGCAGAGTTATACATTTATTTTGAAACACAAGAGTGGAAAGTCTAACAGGATTGTGGATGCTCTTAGCAGAAGGCAACTATTGCTGATAGAAATACAGATTCAAGTGGTTGGGTTCAAGGAACTCAAGAATTTGTATCTAGAGGATCCTGACTTTGGTGAAGATTGGAAAGCTTGTACAGAACCTGTTACTCTAGACAGAACAAAATGGCTGAATTTTATAATCCAAGATGATATGCTATTCAGAGTGAGTCAGTTGTGCATTCTACGAAGTTCTATGAGGGAGAATCTCATCAAGGAGAAGCATAGTGGAAGATTGGCTGGACATTTTGGTCGTGATAAAACCCTTGCTTTGGTTGGTGAGAATTATTATTGGCCACAATTGCAGCAAGATGTGAAGAAGTTTGTACAGAGTTGTAGAGTATGTCAGATGGCGAAAAGAGTGAAGCAAAATACAGGGTTATATCAGCCATTACCTATACCAGAGAAGCTTTGGGAGGATATCAGTATGGACTTTGTTCTTGGTTTACCGAGGACTCAGCGGGGACATGATTCAATTTTTGTGGTGGTTGACAGATTTTCAAAGATGGCACATTTCATTCCCTGCAAGAAGACTAATGATGTTGTTCATGTAGCAGAATTGTTTTTCAGAGAAGTGGTGAGACTACATGGTTTTCCAAAGACTATAGTTTCAGATAGAGACACTAAATTTGTTGGATATTTTTGGCGTACATTGTGGAAAAAGTTGAAGACAGATTTGAAGTTCAATTCATCACATCATCCACAGACTGATGGACAGACAGAGGTGGTGAATAGGAGTTTGAAAAATTTGTTGAAATGTTTGGTTGGAGATAAGCCAACAGGATGGGATTTGATTTTACCATAGGCAGAATTTGCATATAATAATTCTGTCAATAGGAGCACTGGTAAATCTCCATTCTAGATTGTATATGGAAGTAGTCCAAGAAATGCATCTGAATTGAGAAAGATAGATAAAGGAGAAATAAGTAGTGCTGAAGCTAAAGATTTTGCAGAACACTTGAAGAACATCCATAAGGAGATAAGGAAGTATATTACCAAGATGAATGCGCAGTATAAGGCTAAGGCAGATGAGAAAAGGAGGCATAAAGAGTTTTAGGTTGGGGATGAAGTCATGGTTCATTTGCGGAAGGAGTGATTTCTAGTTGGTACATATAACAAGCTGAAAATGAAGAAGTTTGGACCATGTAAGATATTGAAGAAGCATGATTTAGGAAATGCATATGAGGTAGAATTGCCTAGTGAGCTGAATATTTCACCAGTGTTTAACATTTCAGATTTGACAGAGTATCACGAAGGAGGTGTTGAAGATGAGGTTGCAACAACACAGTGGAGTATTCTAGCAACCAGTTCAAATTTCAAAGAGATTGAAGACATACTGGACAGTCGTGTTGGTAGAAGCACATAGAACAGGACATATGAAGAATATTTGGTCAAATGGAAAGGATGACCCGTTGAAGATTCATCATGGCTAACAAATGAGGAGGTTAACCTTCTTGGTCTTCCTCTGCACACTTGAGTCGTGACAGGGTCACTTCTCAAATTACCCCGGGTGTCTGATGCAGGAGCATCCTGGGTGTAAGAGCAATCTTGCATCACCCAAAAATATTTTTTATTTTGCATTCAATAAAGGCTATCTTGTGCAGAGCGCCTATTTATGGAAACTTGCTATTTTTAGTAAGTTGGTCTTACGATCTCGAAATGTTCTGATTTTACATGTGGAGGTTCATCTCAGTCATATCAGCCTGCCAGCAAAGTTTCATGGCTAGATCAGGTCTAGTTTTGAAGATATTGAAGATTTTCAGTATTCGCAGCAGGGTACAGAAACTTTGAACTCAGTTTTGAAGGCTTTAGAGGCCCCGGATGAGGTCAAAAATTTGGGTGAGTGGCGCTTTGCGCCAATCAAGCCTGTAGAGCGCTTCATGACATTTCCAGAAGGGGTTATAATAGCCAATCGGGTC
The DNA here is from genome assembly GCA_027943335.1 of Chamaecyparis obtusa. Classification (NCBI taxonomy): domain Eukaryota; kingdom Viridiplantae; phylum Streptophyta; class Pinopsida; order Cupressales; family Cupressaceae; genus Chamaecyparis; species Chamaecyparis obtusa. The sequence goes on along the minus strand of BSBK01006659.1, from coordinate 93,311 downwards.
AACGGGTGATGACTTATGGTCTTCGAAAGTTGGGTCACCTGAAATGGCAGAAAATAATTTTTCTTCAAAATTTTTGTTTGGGTTTCAAAACTCATTTTGAGCAGACTTTGATGTAATAAATTGTAAAATAAAATAATTCTAATTTTGGTCGGCCCTAAGGGCTAAATTTCTAGAACCTTCTCGGGCGGTGGAAATTGCCTATATAAAGAAGGCCCTTAGTGTTGTCTAGGGCAGTTCTGGGTAGTAGATCTGGGTATTGATTCGAGGCTTTGTCCTACAGAATATTGTAAGGGAATGCCCATGTGGCTTTACATATTGTAATTCTGAAAGTTTGTAATTCCACATTTGTGGAGATAATAAGAAGCCAATTTTTTGTTCTTGCATATTATTGTTGTTGTTTCTCTATTTCTGTTATGTGTTTGTGGTATTAAGGGGGAGCACCCTTCATCAAGTGGTATCAGAGCAGGAGTTCCTGTTTGTAAACAGATCACTGACTGTGAGGTATTTTGCACTAGGACTATGGTTAGGGTTTCAGTGTGCATCACAAAAATGCCTCTACGAAAGGAACGTGGCAGAAGAGCTGGTGCTATGACATCTGAGGTTAGAGAGCTGCAGAGACAAGTGCGAGCATTGCAAGAAGAGATTCACAGAGGAATGAATCTTAATGTTAGAGATGAAAGCGAGGATGAAGCCGAAGAAGAATATCAAGAAGGAGAAGCTGAAATTGTGAACCAAGAGGAAGAAAGACTTTTTCGGGCGATTTTCAAGATTGGGAAAAGACCTAAGATTGAGGTTCCTACATTTTCTAAAAATCTTAACCCAGAAGAATTGATCAACTAGATCAATGAATGTGAGGAATATTTTGAGTACGAAGATGTTGAGGATCCTGATAGGGTCAAATTTGTGAAGGCCAGACTGAAAGGTCATGCGAAGATCTGGTAGCAAGAAATTCAATTGGAGTGAAATAGAAGAGGAAAAGATAAAATCACAAAATGGGATCGGATGGTGGATAAATTAAAGTGACAGTTCATTCTTGTTGATTATGAGCTTGACCTACTAAAGAAAATACAAAGTTTGAAGCAAGCAGGAAGATCTGTTCAGGAGTATATAGAGGAGTTCTATCGACTCCTCATCAAAACAGGCCATGCAGAAGCTGATAAGGAGAAAGTTGCCCGATACTTTAATGGGTTAAGGCCAAGCATTCAAGAGGAGTTGAATTTGGTTCGAATGAACAGTATTGAGGAGGCATACCAGTTTGCCTAAAAATAGAGGAAAAGCTGAACAAGAAGTTTGAGAGCAGACAAAATGGAAGAGGTCATGGTGGAAGATCTGGCGGACGGTCATATGGTGGCTGAAATGAAGATCTGAAAAAGAAGGATGAGGCCAGTAGCAGTCAGAATCAGAGAAGAAATAATTCCAATCATTTTCAGGATTAGAGTAATAGAGATCAGAGAGGAAGAGGAAGAGGACAAAGATTTGGAAGAGGAGGCTTTCGTGGAACATGTTTTCACTGTGGAGAAGAAGGTCATAGGGCATTTGAATGTCCTCAGCACCAAGGCAGAACAGACATAAAAAATGAAAGCCAGGCCAGAGTTGCACATGTAGACAAAGATGCTAGATCGTCAAATTCTGAAGATGCTGAAAGAGGAAAAACACTAATTAAGAGAAGAGTCTTGCTGAGTGGTGAGAATGAACCTGAACAAAGGAGGAGCTTATTTCGCACTAGATGCAAGTGTGAGGGTAAATGCTATGATGTCATTATCGATAGTGGAAGCACTTACAATTTGGTGTCAGAAGAGATGGTGACAAAGTTGAAGCTCAAGAGACAAAAACACCCACATCCATATCGGAATGCTTGGGTGCAGGATGACCACAAGGTCATGGTCAGTGAACAGTGCCTGGTAAAGTTCAAGATAGGTAGGTAGCAAGATGAGGTACTATGTGATATCATCTCTATGGATGCATGTCTTATGTTATTGGGTAGACCGTGGCAGTTTGACAGATGTGCTATACATGATGGTCATGCAAATACCTATTCCCTGACAAAGGATGGAGTGCAACATAAGCTAAAGCCATTGAAGGAGACCGAAGAAAAGGTATGTGGTAATGCAAGAATAATATTTGTTGATGGAAGAAAATTTCTAGATGGTATGAGGCATGAGCATGTGTGTTTTGCTTTAATTCTAAAAGTTGGTAAAGAAGAAGTAGAGGATGTACCTGTAGAAGTTGCAGATTTGTTGAATGAGTTTCAGGATATTGTATCTGATAATGTACCTGATGGATTACCACTGGTAAGGAAGATCAGTCATCATATGGATTTGATTCCAAGAGCCAGTTTGCCAAACAAGGCAGCACACAGAATGACACCAGCAAAAAGTGAAGAGTTGAATAGACAAGTACATGAGTTATTGCATAAGGGGTTGATTCGAGAGAGTCTGAGTCCCTGTGCTGTACCAGTGGTATTAGCACCAAAGAAGAATGGAGAGTGGAGGATGTGTACAGATTCTAGAGCAATAAACAAGATCACAATCAAGTATAGGTTTCCATTGCCACGAATGGATGATATTATGGATTGTTTGAGTGGAGCTGTGTATTTCTCAAAGATAGATCTGAAGAGTGGATATCACCAGATTCGGATCAGAGAAGGAGATGAATGGAAGACTGCCTTCAAGACAAAGGAAGAACTGTATGAGTGGTTGGTCATGCCTTTTGGGCTAACCAATGCACTGAGCACTTTCATGCGACTCATGAACGAGGTTCTGAAAAAATTTCTAGGTAAGTTTGTCATTGTTTACCTAGATGATATTTTAATTTTAGCAAGACATTGGAGGAATATATGATGCATATTCGTATGGTGTTTGAGAAGTTGAGAGATGAGAAATTGTTGATTAATTTGAAGAAGTGCAGTTTTGTGAAGAAAGAGTTAGTGTATTTGGGATTTGTAGTTTCAGGAGAAGGTCTAAAAATGGACCCAGAGAAGGTATAGGCTATCCTTGAATGGCCTACTCCAAGGAGTGCTACTGAGGTAAAATCTTTTCATGGTTTGGCTAGCTTTTACAGAAAGTTTATCAAAAAATTTAGCAGTATTTGTGGACCCTTGACTGAAACAATGAGAGGGGATAGAAAAGAGTTTAAGTGGACTAATGGAGCAGAAAAGAGTTTTCAATTGTTGAAATAAAAAGTTACAGAACAACCTATTTTAGCACTTCCAGATTTTAATAAGGTGTTTCAAGTAGATTGTGATGCTAGTTGTATTGCAATAGGAGCTGTTATGAGCCAAGAAGGTAAACCCGTTGTTTATTTTAGTGAGAAGTTAAATGATGCCAAAAGAAAATATTCTGTTTATAATCAGAAATTTTATGCTATAGTTCAGGCATTAAAAAAGTGGAGGCACTATCTGCTTCCTAAGGAGTTTATTTTGTATACTGATCATCAAGTTTTGCAATATTTGAATAGTCAAGGAAAGTTGAATCAGAGGCATTTGAAATGGGTTGAGTTTTTGCAGAGTTATACATTTGTTTTGAAACACAGGAGTGGAAAGTCTAATAGGGTTGCGGATGCTCTTAGCAGAAGGAAACTATTGCTGACAGAAATACAGATTCAAGTGGTTGGGTTCAACGAACTCAAGAATTTGTATCTAGAGGATCCTGACTTTGGTGAAGCTTGGAAAGCTTGTACAGAACCTGTTACTCTAGACAGGATGAAATGGCTAGATTTTATCATCCAAGATGATATGCTATTCAGAGTGAGTCAGTTGTGCATTCCACGAAGTTCTATGAGGGAGAATCTCATCAAGGAGAAGCATAGTGGAAGATTGGCTGGACATTTTGGTCGTGATAAAACCATTGTTTTGGTTGGTGAGAATTATTATTGGCCACAATTGCAGCAAGATGTGAAGAAGTTTGTACAGAGTTGCAGAGTATGTCAGATGGCGAAAAGAGTGAAGCAGAATACAGGGTTATATCAGCCATTACCTATACTAGAGAAGCCTTGGGAGGATATCAGTATGGACTTTGTTCTTGGTTTACCGAGGACTCAGCGAGGACATGATTCAATTTTTATGGTGGTTGACAGATTTTCGAAGATGACACATTTCATTTCCTGCAAGAAGACTAATGATGTTGTTCATGTAGCAGAATTATTTTTCAGAGAAGTGGTGAGACTACATGGTTTTTCAAAGACCATAGTTTTAGATAGAGACACTAAGTTTGTTGGATATTTCTGGCGTACATTGTGGAAAAAGTTGAAGATAGATTTGAAGTTCAGTTCATCACATCATCCACAGACTGATGGATAGATAGATGTGGTGAATAGGAGTTTGGAAAATTTGTTGAGATGTTTGGTTGGAGATAAGCCAACAGGATGGGATTTGATTTTACCACAGGCATAATTTGCATACAATAATTCTATCAGTAGGAACACTAGTAAATCACCATTCTAGATTGTATATGGAAGTAGTCCAAGAAATGCATCTGAATTGAGAAAGATAGATAAAGGAGAAATAAGTAGTGTTGAAACTGAAGATTTTGCAGAACGCTTGAAGAAAATCCATGAGGAGGTGAGAAAGCATATTACCAAGATGAATGCATAGTATAAGGCTAAGGCAAATGAGAAAAGGAGGCATAAGGAGTTTCAGGTTGGGGATGAAATCATGGTTCATTTGTGGAAGGATCGATTTTCGGTTGGTACATATAACAAGCTGAAAATGAAGAAGTTTGGACCATGTAAGATATTGAAGAAGCATGATTTAGGAAATGCATGAGGTAGAATTGCCTAGTGAGCTGAATATTTCGCCAGTGTTTAACATTTCAGATTTGACAGAGTATCACGAAGCAGGTGTTGAAGATGAGGTTGCAGCAACACAGTGGAGTATTCCAGCAACCAGTTCAGATTTCAAGGAGATTGAAGACATACTGGACAGTCATGTTGGTAGAAGCACACGGAACAGGACATATGAAGAGTATTTGGTAGGATGACCCGTTGAAGATTCATCATGGCTAACAAAGGAGGAGGTTAACCTTCTTGGTTTTCCTCTGCACACTTGAGTTGTGACAGGGTCACTTCTCAAATTAACCCGGGTGTCTGATGCAGGAGCATCCTGGGTGTAAGAGCAATCTTGCATCACCCAAAAATATTTCATTTTTTGTATTCAATAAGGGCTATCTTGTGTAGAGCCGCTATTTATGGAAACTTGCTATTTTTAGTAAGTTGGTCTTACGATCTCGGAATGTTTTGATTTTACATGTGGAGGTTCATCTCAGTCATATCAGCCTGCCAGCAAAGTTTCATGGCTAGATCAGGTCTAGTTTTGAAGATATTGAAGATTTTTGGTATTGGCAGCAGGGTACAGAAACTTTGAACTCAGTTTTGAAAGCTTTAGAGGCCCCGGATGAGGTCAAAAATTTGGGTGACAAGCACATTGTGCCAATCAAGCCTGTAGAGCGCTTCGTGGCATTTTCAAAATGGGGTTATAATAGCCAATCGGGTCAACGGGTGATGACTTATGGTCTTCGGAAGTTGGGTCACCTGAAATGGCAGAAAATAATTTTTCTTCAAAATTTTTGTTTAGGTTTCAAAACTCATTTTGAGCCGACGTTGATGTAATAAATTGTAAAATAAAATAATTCTAAGTTTGGTCAGCCCTAAGGGCTAAATTTCTAGAACCTTCTCGGACGGTGGAAATTGCCTATATAAAGAAGGCCCGTAGTGTTGTCTAGGGTAGTTCTGGGTATTGATTTGAGGCTTTGTCCTACAGAATATTGTAAGGGAATGCCCATGTGGCTTTACATATTGTAATTTTGAAAGTTTGTAATTCCACATTTGTGGAGATAATAAGAAGCCAATTTTCTGTTCTTGCATATTATTGTTGTTGTTTCTCTATTTCTATTATGTGTTTGTGGTATTAAAGGGGAACACCCTTCATCATTTGTGAGGGCTCATTCTTAAGTTTTCTTGCATGTAAGGATTCATAGAAGTGTGACACATTTTAGCACATAATTGGCATACCTTGGATGGCACCAATATAACCATTTTCTTCTGAAATGTCATTTTCTCTCACATTAAAATTTCTATATTAAGAAAATTTTCTATATCTTCCTTTGTATATTGAATAGATGTAACTACAATCCCATGTTCATCAAGAATATTCCTTGCACCATTGAGTAATATATCATGCAATTCCTTAATAGTTTCATTCTTAACAGAATTCATAACTAGATTTTCCATAACCAATTTTCTTCTTGGTAGTTGCAATATTTTCTCCTCAACTAAACATTTTGTAATCAGTTGATATACAATCACAATTTTCTCTTGGCCAATCCTGTGGGCTCACGATTGAGCCTATATATCCATAAAAGGGTTGAAATCTGGATCTGGTGGAAGAGTAGTATTAGCAAGAAGTTATTTACTAACATCTCATCTTTATAAAAACTAAATTTGGATTCACTAGAAGCATTAAAGAATCTAGATTGGACTCTTAAAGAATTCTTTCTAGTATTCTAGAGTCAATTGCCTCTGCATTTTAGCAAAACATAGAAAAGAATCAGAATCAAACTATTTGAGGAAGATACAGTAGCTGATCTGCGTCCTTTGGATCAGAAAGATGATCTGTAAAACTTAACCTAAAAATTTAGTTCTGCTAATGAAAATGTCTAATCATGTAGCAAGGTACAGAAGCTTGGGAAAGGTGTAACAAATTAATATGCAAATATTTTTGTCCATAACAGTATTTTTTGCATTTATTATGATATTGATCTGATTTGATGCACCTTCGCTATTTAATCGATCCCTTCCCTTTCATTTCACTTGGTTTGCTCATTTTGCACATCACAGGCCAGGATTTGATAGTGGATATGACCTTGGTACTACCGGTGTTAATGATAAATTTTACCTTGTAGCTAAATTATCTTTTTGTCATTCTTCATGTATGATGCTTTTGTATATGAATTGTGGATATTCTCTGGGAAACTTTTCATTTTTTCTTGTAGGATGCCTTTGTATACAAATTTTGGAGAATCTCTTGTAGAAATATGGAAATTATAATCTTCCTCCTAGAGCATACATTAATGAAGTTCTTCATGCCTAAGCAGAGGAATCCAGGTGGATTGTTGAAGCTTACAGTACTACATATAGAAATGCATTGTGTATTTTTGGCCTAAATTTATTTCTTATTTCTTTTATGTCTTTAAAGGTGGTCGACTAAATCTTTGTATTAAATGTGCCTTTTATAGGTTTTGTAAACCCTAGCTACACAAAAAAGGAGGCTTTGAAGAATAGTTCACTGGAGGTAGAGAGAGAGAGAGATGGAGAGAGGGAGAGAGGGAGAGCGGGAGAGAGAGAGAGGGGTCCTAGTATGCCTTATCACGCATTAGGACCCCTAGGAAGTCCCCATGACCCCTTTTGACACATTGGAATGCTCAAGTGTGTCTTATGGGGTCCTAGCACACCTTCAGACACACTTAAGCATTCAAATGCATCAAAAGGGGTCATGGGGACTCCCTAGGTGTCCTAATATGTATTATCATGTGTTAGGACCCCTAGGAAGTCCCCATGACACCTTTTGACATATTGGAATGCTCAAGTGTGTCTTAATGGGTCCTAAGACCCCTTACAACACATTTGAGCATTCAAATATGTCAAAAGAGGTCATGGGGACTCCCTAGGTTTCTTAGTATGCCTTATCACACGTTAGGACCATTAGAAAGTCCCCATGACCCCTTTTGACACATTTGAATGCTCAAGTGTGTCCTAAGGGGTACTCAGACCCCTTACAATACACTTGAGCATTCTAATGTGTCAAAAGGGGTCATGGGGACTCCCTAGGTGTCCTAATATGTCTTATCATGCGTTAGGACCCCTAGGAAGTCCCCATGACCCCTTTTGATATATTGGAATGCTCAAGTGTGTCTTAAAGGGTCCTAAGACACCTTACGACACACTTGAGTATTCAAATATATCAAAAGGGGTCATGGGGACTCCCTAGGTGTCCTAGTATGCATTATAACGTGTTAGGACCCCTTGCAAGTCCCCATGACCCTTTTTGACACAATGGAATGCTCAAGTATGTCTTAATAGGTCCTAGGACCCCTTACGACACACTTGAGCATTCAAATGTGTCAAAAGGGGTCACGGGGACTCCCTAGGTGTCCTAGTAGGTCTTATCACGCGTTAGGACCCCTAGGAAGTCCCCATGACCCCTTTTGACACATTAGAATGCTCAAGTGTGTCTTAAGGGGTCCTAGGACCCCTTACGACATACTTGAGAGTTCAAATGTGTCAAAAAGGGTCATAGGGACTCCCTAGGTGTCCTAGTATGCCTTATCACATGTTAGGACCCGTAGGAAGTCCCTATGACCCCTAGGAAGTCCATATGATTTAAGGGGTCCTACGACCCCTTATGACACACTTGAGCATTCAAATGTGTAAAAAGGGGTCATGGGGACTCCCTAGGTGTCCTAGTACACCTTATCACACTTTAGGACCCCTAGGAAGTCCCCATGACTCTTTTTGACACATTGGAATGCTCAAGTGTGTCTTAAAGGGTCCTAAGACCCCTTCAGACACACTTGAGCATTCAAATGTGTTAAAAGGGGTCATGGGGACTCTCTAGGTGTCCTACTATGTCTTATCACATATTAGGACCCTTAGGAAGTCCCCATGACCCCTTTTAACACATTGGAATGCTCAAGTGTGTCTTAAGAGGTCCTAGGACCCCTTGGACACATTTGAGCATTCAAATTTGTCAAAAGGGGTCACGGGGACTCCCTAGGTGTCCTAGTACACCTTATCACATGTTAGGACCCCTAGGAAGTCCCTATGACCCCTTTTGACACATTCGAATGCTCAAGTGTGAGTTAAAGTGTCCTAGGACCCCTTCAAACACACTTGAGTGTTTAAATATGTCAAAAGAGGTCATGGGGACTCCCTAGGTGTTCGAGTATGCCTTATCATGCGTTAGGACCCCTAGGAAGTCCCCATGACCCCTTTTGATATATTAGAATGCTCAATTGTGTCTTAACGGGTCCTAGGACCTCTTATGACACACTTGAGCATTTAGATATGTCAAAAGAGGTCATGGGGACTCCCTAGGTGTCCTAGTATGCCTTATCACGCGTTAGGACCCCTAGAAAGTCACCTTGACCCCTTTTGACATATTGGAATACTCAAGTGTGTCTCAAGGGGTCCTAGGACCCCTTATGACACACTTGAGCATTCAAATATGTCAAAAAAGGTCATGGGGATTCCCTAGGTGTCCTAGTACACTTTATCACGTGTTAGGACCCCTAAGAAGTCCCCATGACCCCTTTTGACACATTGGAATGCTCAAGTGTGTCTTAATGGGTCCTAGGATCCCTTATGACACACTTGAGTGTTTAAATGTGTCAAAAGAGGTCATGGGGACTCCCTAGGTGTCCTAGTATATCTTATCACATGTTAGGACCCCTAGGAAGTTCCCATGACCCCTTTTAACACATTAGAATGCTCAAGTGTGTCTTAAGGGGTCCTAGGACCCCTTACGACACATTTGAACATTCAAATGTGTCAAAAGGGGTCATGGGGACTCCCTAGGTATCTTAGTATGCCTTATCACGTAGTTTATGAGGTTACAAGATCATGTTTTTGAGGTCTACAATAATTTTTCTCAATTTTGGGTGGTTCGACTTCGTTTTCATTTGGTAAGATGATCTCAGTCGATGCCAAAACATGTAGTGAGGGTCAGTTGAAAGCGGATCAACAGTGTATCTTTCAAACTATCCAACCTGGCATCGAACTATCAAGGGCTACAAGATCATGTTTCTGAGGTCTACAATAACCTCTCTCAGTTTTGGGCAATTCGACTTCGTTTGCATTTGGCAAGACAATCTTAGTTGATGCCAAAACTTGTATTAAGGGTCAGTTGAAAGCAGCTTAGCAGTATATCTTTCAAACCATCTGATCTGAAATCAAACCATCTTCTCCATTAACTCTAATTGGCTAGGTAAATGCCAATGACAACTCCGTTCATCCCACGGAGTCACCAGAACACTCACGACCATGCTCGACCCAAGTGACCCCAAGGTGCACTAAGCATGACTGGGCATCGATCTTCTAGGGCTCGTATCTCAAACCTGGTGAGAGGTATCAACAAACCATCAGGGGCTATAGGATCATGTTTTTAAGGTCTACAATAACCTCTCTCAATTTTTTGCAGTTCAACTTCATTTGCATTTGGCAAGGTGATCTTAGTTGATGCCAAAACTTGCAGTGAGGGTCAGTTGAAAGTGGCTCAGCAGCGTATCTTTCAAACCATCTGACATTGCATCAGACAATCTACTCCATCAGCTCTGGTTGGCCAAGTAAATGTCATTGACAACCCTATTCCACCCATGGAGTCACTAGAACGCTCGCGACCATGCTCGACCCAAGTGACCCCAAGGTGCACTAAGCACAATTGGGCAATGATCTTCTATGGCTCATATCTCAGACCTCATGAGAGGTATTGACAAACCATTAAGGGCTACAGGATCTTGTTTCTGAGGTCTACAATAACCTCTCTCAGTTTTTAGTGATTCAACTTCATTTGCATTTGGCAAGATGATCTCAGTCGATGCCAAAACTTGCAGTAAGGGTCAGTTGAAAGCAGCTCAACAACGTATCTTTCAAACCATCTAACATTGCATTGAACTGTCTACTCCATTGGCTCCGGTTAGCTGGGTAAACACTAGTGACAACCCCATTCCACCCACGGAGTCACTGGAACGCTCGCGACCACACTCAACCCAAGTCACCCCAAGGTGCACTAAGCACAAATGGGTAGCGATCTTCCATGAATCGTATCTTGGACCTTGTGAGAGGTATTGACAAACTATTAGAGGCTACGAGATAGTGTTTTCAAGATCTAAAATAACCTCTCTCAGTTTTGGGCGATTCAACTTCATTTGCATTTAGCAGAGCAATCTCAGTCGATGCCAAAACTTGCAGTGAGGGTTAGTTGAAAGTGGCTCAGCAGCGTATCTTTCAAACTGTCTGACATTGCATCGAACCATCTACTCCATCAGCTCTAGTTGGCTGAGTAAACACCACTAACAACCCTATTCCGCCCACAGAGTCATCAAAACGCTTGCGACCATGTTTGACCCAAGTGACCCCAAGGTGCACTAAGCACAATTGGGCAATGATCTTCTGTAGATCGTATCTCAAACCTCGTGAGAGGTATCAACAAACCCCAATATGATGAGTTATATACACAGTGAGTATATACATAGTATTGAAACAATGTAGTACTAAGTGGCTCAAGTGAGTATATATAATGGTATGAAATATAAGAACATAGGAAATCTATAGAAGTTAAACCTCAAACATAATAAGCTCCATGAACAAGGTATTCCAGAGTAAAGAAAAACAAATGTAACTTCAACAAGATATAATTTAAATCATAATGATAATCATAGTCAAGATATAACTTCACCATTCAATTCCATAAACATGAATAATAAATATGTATACAAAAGATGACGCAAATATAACATAAAAATGAACATGTTCTATATATACAAAGTATCAAATGTATCAAAAGTATCTCCATATATATGAATATGGCACATGCAATTTCAAAATGTGATGAAGGGTGCTCCCCTTAATACCACAAACACATAACAGAAACAAAGAAACAACAACAATTTGCAAGAATAGAAAATGGGCTTCTTATTATCTCCACAAGTGTGAAATTCCAAATTTTAAAATTAAAATATGCAAAGCCACATGGGCATTCCCTTTACAATATTCTATAGGAAAAAGCCTCAAATCATTACCCAGATCTACCTAGAACTACCTAAGACAACACTACGGGCCTTCTTTATATAGGCAATTTCTACCGCCCTAGAAGGTTCCCAAAATTTAGCCCAAAGGGCCGACCAAACTTAGAATTATTTTATTTTATAATTTATTACATCAAAGTCAGCTCAAAATAACTTTTGAAACCCAAACAGAAATTTTGAAGGAAAATCATTTTCCACCATTTCAGGTGACCTAACTTTTGAAGACCATAATTCATCGCCAGTTGCTTCAATTGACTATTATAACCCCAATTCAGAAAGGCCACAAAGCATTCTAGAGGCTTGACTCACGCAAGTGCCCATCGTCCAAATTTGTGACCTCATCTAGGGCCTCTAAAGCTTTCAAAATTGAGTTCAAAGTTTTTGTACCCTGCTACCAATACCGAAAATCTTTAATATCTACAAAGCTAGACTTGATCTGTCAATGAAACTTTACTGGTAGGCTGATACAACTGAGATGAACCTCCACATGTGAAATCAAAACATTCCAAGATCATATGACCAACTTACTAAAAATAGCAAGTTTCCATAAATAGCAGCTCTACACAAGATAGCCCTTATTGAATACAAAAATAGAAATATTTTTGGGTGATGCAAGATTGCTCTTACACCCAGGATGCTCCTACATCAAACACCCCAGGTAATTTGAGAAGTGACCCTATCATGACTCAGGCATGTAGAGGAAAACCAAGATGGTTAACTGCCTCCCTTGTCAACCATGATGAATCTTCAACAGGTTGTCCTTTCCACTTGACCAGATATTCTTCATATGTCTTGTTTCTTGTGCTTCTGCCAACACGACTATCTAGTATGTCTTCAATCTCCTTGGTATTTGAACTACTTGCTAGAATACTCCACTATGCCGCTATGATCTCATCTTGAACACTTCCTTCATGATTCTCTATCAAATCTAAAATGTTAAACACTGCTGAAATATTCAGCTCACTAAGCAATTCTACCTTATATGCATTTCCGAAATCATGCTTCTTCAGTATCTTACATGGCCCAATCTTCTTCATTTCCAGTTTGTTATATGTACCAACTAGAAACTGCTCCTTTCGCAAATGAACCATGACTTCATTCCCAACCTAAAATTCTTTATGCCTCATTTTCTCATCTGCCTTAGCCTTATACTATGCATTCATTTTGGTAATGTGCTTCCTCACTTCCTCATGGATGTTCTTCAAGTGTTTTGCAAAATCCTCAGCTTCAGCACTACTTATTTCTCCTTTATCTATCTTTCTCAATTCAGATGCATTTCTTGGACTACTTCCATGTACAATATGGAATCATGATTTACCAGTGCTCCTATTGATAGAATTATTGTATGAAAATTCTGCCCGTGGTAAAATCAAATCCCATCCTATTGGCTTATCTCCAACCAAACATCTCAGCAAATTTCCCAAACTCCTATTCACCACCTCTATCTATCCATTAGTTTGTAGATGATGTGATGAACTGAACTTCAAATATATCTTCAACTTTTTCCACAATGTATGCCAGAAATATCCAACAAACTTAGTGTCCCGATTTAAAACTATGGTCTTTGGCAAACCATGTAGTCTCACTACTTCTCTGAAAAACAATTCTGCTACATGAACAACATCATTAGTCTTCTTGCAGGGAATGAAATGTGCCATCTTGGAAAATCTGTCAACCACCACAAAAATTGAATCATGTCCCCACTGAGTCCTCAATAAACCAAGAACAAAATCCATGTTGATATCCTCCCAAGGCTTCTCTGGTACAGGTAATGGCTGATACAACCCTGTATTTTGCTTCACTCCTTTCACCATCTGACATACTCTACAACTCTGTACAAACTTCTTCACATCTTGCTGCAACTGTGGCCAATAATAATTCTCACTAACCAAAGCAAGGGTTTTATCATGACCAAAATGTCTAGCCAATCCTCCGCTATGCTTCTCTTTGATGAGATTCTCCCTCATAGAACTTCGTGGAATGCACAACTAACTCCCTCTGAATAACATACCATCTTGGATGATGAAATCTAGCCACTTCATCCTATCTAGAGTAACAGGTTTTGTACAAGCTTTCCGAGCTTCACCAAAATCAGGATCCTCTGGATACAAATTTTTGAGTTCCTTAAACCCAACCACTTCAATCTTCATTTCTGTCAGCAATAGTTGCCTTCTGCTAAGAGCATCTGCAACCCTATTAGACTTTCCACTCCTGTGTTTCAAAATAAATGTATAACTCTACAAAAACTCAACCCATTTCAAATGCCTCTGATTCAACTTTCCTTGACTATTCAACTATTGAAAAGCTTGATGATCAGTATACAAAACAAACTCCTTAGGAAGAAGATAATGTCTCCACTTCTTTAATGCCTGAACTATAGGATAAAATTCCTGATCATAAATATAATATTTTCTCTTGGCATCATTTAACTTCTCACTGAAATAAGCAATAGGTTTACCTTCTTGGCTCATAACAGTTCCTATTGCAGTACCATTAGCATCACAATCTACTTGAAACACCTTATTAAAATCTAGAAGTGCTAAAACAGGTTGTTCTGTAACTTTTTGTTTCAATAATTAAAAACTTTTTTTTTCCCCATTAGTCCACTTAAACTCTTTTCTATCCCCTCTCATTGTTTCAATTAAGGGTCCACAAATACTGCTAAAATTTTTGATAAAATTTTTGTAAAAGCTAGCCAAACCATGAAAATATCTTACCTCGGTAGCACTCCTTAGAGTAGGTCATTCAAGGATAGCCTATACCTTCTCTAGGTCCATTTTTAGACCTTCTACTAAAAGTATAAAGCCCAAATACACTAATTCTTTCTTCACAAAACTGCACTTCTTCAAATTAATCAACAATTTCTCTTCTCTTAGCTTCTCAAATACCATATGAATATGTATCATATGCTCCTCCAATGTCTTACTAAAGATCAAAATATCATCTAGGTAAACAATGACAAACTTACCCTGAAATTCTTTGAGAACCTCGTTCATGAGCCGCATGAAAGTGCTTGGTGCATTGGTTAGCCCAAAAGGCATGACTAACCACGCATACAGTCCTTTCTTTGTCTTGAAGGTAGTCTTCCATTGATCTCCTTCTTTGATCCGAATCTAATGATATCCACTCTTCAGATCTATCTTTGAGAAATACACAGCTCCACTCAAACAGTCCATAATATCATCCATTCGTGGCAATGGAAACCTGTACTTGATTATGATCTTGTTTATTTCTCTAGAATCTGTACACATCCTCCACTCTCCATTCTTCTTTGGTTCTAATACCACTGGTATAGCACATGGACTCAAACTCTCATAGATCAATCCTTTCTGCAACAACTCATGTACTTGTCTGTTCAATTTCTCACTTTCTGTAGGTGTCATTCCATGTGCTGCCTTATTCGGAAAACTCACTCTTGGGATAAAGTCCATTTGATGACTGATCTTCCTGATTGGTGGTAATCCATCAGGCACATTATCAAATACAATATCCTGAAACTCATTCAACAAATTTACAACTTTTACAGGAACATCTTCTACTTCCTCTTTACCAGCTTTTGCAATTAAAGAAAAATATATATGTTCATGTCTCATACCATCTAGGAAATTTCTTCCATTAACAAAAGTTATTCTTGCACTACCACATGCCTTTTCTTCTATGTCATTCAATGGTTTTAGCTTATGTCACACTCCATCCTTTGTTAGGGAATAGGTATTCACACGACCATCATGTATAGCACACCTATCAAACTGACATGGTCTACCCAACAACATATGACATACATCCATAGATATGATATCACACAGTCTCTCATCATGGTATCCGCCAATCTTGAACTTCACTAGGCATTGTTCATTGACCATGACCTTATGGTCATCCTGTACCCAGGCAATCTGATATGGATGTGGGTGTTTCTGTCTCTTGAGCTTCAACTTTGTCACCATCTCTTCTAACACCAAATTGTCTGTGCTTCCACTATCAATAATCACATCACAACACTTACCCTCACATTTGCACCTGGTGGGAAATAGGCTCCTCCTTTGTTTAGGTTCATTCTCACCACTCAACAGGACTCTTCTTTTAATCAGTGTTTCTCCTATTTCAACATCTTCAAAATTTGATGATTTGGCATCTTCATTTACATGTGCAACTCTAGCCTAGCCTTCATTTCTCTTGTCAGTTCTGCCTTGGCATTGAGGACATTAAAATGCCCTATGACCTTCTTATCCATAGTGAAAACATGTTCCACAGAAGCCTCCTCTTCTAGATCCTTGTGCTCTTCCTCTTCCTCTCTGATCTCTATTATTCTAATCTTAGAAACGATTGGAATTGTTTCCTTGCTGATTCTGACTGCTACTGGCCTCATCCTTCTTTTTTGGATCTTCATTTCGGCCACCATATGACCGTCTACTAGATCTTCCACCATGACCTCTTCCATTCTATTTTCTCTCAAACTTCTTGTTTAGCTTTTCCTCTACTTTTAGGGAAAACTGGTATGCCTCCTCAATATTGTTCATTCGAACCAAATTCAACTCCTCTTGAATGCTTGGCCTTAACCCATTAAGGTATCAGGTAACTTTCTCCTTATCAGCTTTTGCATGGCCTATTCTGATGAGGAGTCAATAGAACTCCTCTGTATACTCTTGAATAGATCTTCCTGCTTGCTTCAAACTTTGCATTTTCTTTAGTAGGTCAAGCTCATAGTCAATAGGAATGAATTGTCTCTTTAATTTATCCACCATCTGATCCCATCTTGTGATTTTATCTTTCCCTCTTCTATTTCACTCCAATTGAATCTCTTGCCACCAGATCTTCACATGACCTTTCAGTCTGGCCTTCATAAATTTGACCCTATCAAAATCCTCAACATCTTCATGCTCAAAATATTCCTCACATTCATTGATCTAGTCGATCAATTCTTCTGGGTTAAGATTTCCAGAAAATGTAGGAACCTCAATCTTAGGTCTTTTCCCAATCTTGGAAATGGCCTGAAAGAGTCTTTCTTCCTCCTGGTTCACAATTTTGACTTCTCCCTCTTGATCTTCTTCTTCGGCTTCATCTTCGCTTTCGTCTCTAACATTAAGATTCATTCCTCTACGAATCTCTTCTTGCAATGCTTGCACTTATCTCTGGAGCATTCTAACCTCAGGTGTTACAATACCAGCTCTTCCACCACCTTCCCTTCGTGGAGGCATTTTCGTGATATGCGCTGAAACCCTAACCACGGTTTTGGTGCAAACTGCCTCACAGTCGGCGATTTATTTACACACTTAAGAACTCCTGCTCTGATACCACTTGATAAAGAGTGCTCCACTTAATACCACAAACACATAATAGAAACAAAGAAACAACAACAATTTGTAAGAATAGAAAATGGGCTTCTTATTATCTCCACAAGTGTGGAATTCCAAATTTTAGAATTATAATATGCAAAGCCACATGGGCATTCTCTTTACAATATTCTATAGGACAAAGCCTCGAATCATTACCCAGATCTACCTAGAACTACCTAAGACAACACTATGGGCCTTCTTTATATAAGCAATTTCTACCGCCCTAGAAGGTTCCAAAAATTTAGCCCAAAGGGCCGACCAAACTTAGAATTATTTTATTTTACAATTTATTACATCAAATTCAACTCAAAATAAATTTTGAAACCCAAATAGAAATTTTGAAGGAAAATCATTTTCCGCCATTTCAGGTGACCCAACTTCCGAAGACCATAAGTCATCACCAGTTGCTCCAATTGACTATTATAACCCCAATTTGAAAAGGCCACGTACCGTTCTTCAGGGTTGACTCACACTAGTGCCCATCACCCAAATTCTCAACCTCAGCTGGGGCCTCTAAATCCTTCAAAAATGAGTTCAAAGTTTCTGTACCCTACTGCCAATACCGAAAATCTTCAATATCTACAAAGCTAGACTTGATCTGTCAATGAAACTTTACCGGTAGGCTGATACAACTGAGATGAACCTCCACATGTGAAATCAGAACATTCTGAGATCATATGACCAACTTACTAAAAATAGAAAGTTTCCATAAATAACAACTCTACACAAGATAGCCCTTATTGAATACAAAAATAGAAATATTTTTGGGTGATGCAAGATTGCTCTTACACCCAGGATGCTCCTGCATCAAAATGTTTACAAAATCAATGTTTTAAGGTGTACAATGTGGCATATATGACATCTCAAATTGTGTCAAGTGACATCTCTAAATGACCACAAAACTAAAACTACATCCTATGTCATAGGGGGATCATCAAAATGTAGCCTCTTTGAAGAAATGTTGGGCTTTGATTGATCCTACATCAAAAATGAGTTCAAACCCAAGTTAGATTGCTTACTTTATATGATCTATATATATATATATATATATATATATATATATATATATATATATATATATATATATATATATATATATATATATATATATATATATATATATATATATATATATATATATATATATATATATATATATATATATATATATATATAATTCTTAATTCAAACACTAATTTAATTAAAATTATAACTGAATACAAATATTTGTACCTGGTCTCTCGGTCGCCTACCACGATCAGGTGTCCTAGCATAAGTCATGGGTAGTGAAGGGACCATGCCAACAATACCAACTCTAACCTATAAATATACATTTGCAATAATGAGATTAGTAGAGTGGTGCAAGATAGAGTAATAAATTTAAAAAATAGGATGATAGCATAATAAAATTACAAATTGATTGAACTAAAATTAAAACTTACATCTGGTGATCCCTCCTTTGGAATAGTGGGCTGGGTCAACAAAGATACAAAAGATTCTTGTGGGCCCTTCCTCACACTCGGAGTAACCTATGAGAGTAAAAAGATTGTCAATTATATATCAATGTACTTCATCATAACAACCCTGGTTACAAAATACAAATAACAATATGTAAAAGTCTACGTACAATCAGGCTATCACTCCGAATCGAGATGCTTGTAACCCTACGCTCCCGAACCAATGTCGAGACATCATCAATAGCCACACCCTATACAATAAAGTGTAAGTAAAATATTTATTACTATACACAAGTGGCATACATATGCATGCATAATTAATCTTAAACAATTAACTACCTTTCCTTTGTCAACACCTAATGAAGGAACCCCCTCGTGCCCCCCACTAACATCGGTTGTAGCCTACAAAAGTACAATAAGATGACAATATATTAGTAAATGTATGAATTTTATTGCTCTAATTAATAGAGATTTAAGCATGTACACCAAATGATATAAAAAAAAACTAATGGGTACATAATTTATAATATACCGTATAATCATCAAGGCCAAATGAAATGGCCAAAAGTGTGGACTCATCCACATGTCTCACCTCCTCTTGTGTCATCGACTGAACATAAATGAAAAAAATATATATACATAAGTGCATGCAATCATTAAAACTAATCTAAATAAATAAAATTTTTTAAAATTAAATAAGTCATGTGACAAATTTATTTATAATGTTTACTCTTACCATATCAACAGGAGTCCATGGCTCTAGGTACACCTCATGAGCACTCTCATGAGACGTAGATGCTCCATGAGGTGTTGCAGCCTCTATAGTTGCATCACCTATATCCTCCTCAGCAATAATATACTGATATGTATCAGTATCAGTAAGCGCTCCAAGGCACAAATTCTTGCATATAATGCAAATATGGGGCTTGCATACATGTGAACTCCAACGAGATGTCAATGTGCCAACATCATCCACACTAGGAGGCAACACTAACCTGGTCTGCGTGATCAGCTGATCACTCAACAAATGAATGACCCTAATAGTCTGTGAGACAACCTCTGCAATGATATCAGGATGTTGCACTCAAGGAGGGGGTGCGACGTTAGTTGGGGGGACAAAGGTAGTGGCCTTTTTGTGCTGGGCAAATGGCCTAGTCTGAGGAGCTCCTCTGCCTACGCCCATGTTGGGCCTCATACTCCAATAATCAACATGGTGACCAAGCACAAACTCAGCATACAATTTTTTTATGAAATAAAATGGGACCTCCAAATTGCTATGGGGTGGTTTATCAAAAACTATCCACCAACGATCCCAAAAGTGTGTGTGCATTGCTTCATTTGTGCACCATTTTATTGATAATTTGGGCTTTTTGGGGTCAACTTGTATTCCGATTTTAGGATTGACAAAAAGGGTGGCTATATCTTCCTTACTTATATTAAAGGCCGCAATCCCGTCATGGTCAAGCCCGTCATCAAATTGGGCGTGCATATCATCATGCCAATGAAGAGCAACATTATGTTGAAGTGTGAGTGTGTCAATATTTTCAACATTTGTATTTAGTGTGGCAAGCATGGGACCTAATGTAGGTATATTTTGATATGTGTTTTGGAAACCTTGTATTGTGTTCAAATTATCTTGTATCAAATCTTCTAAAGATATAGGGTTTAGATACGGGGGATTGTTTTCAGGATCGTTATTTGGTGCGGGAGGGTTATTTTCTTCATTGTTGTTAGCCATGCTTGATTAAATAAAAAACAAATCTAAATTTGAATCTATTTTCATATATTATTACAAATATAAATACAAAACCCTATTTCAACAAAAAAAAACTACATTTAGCATGAAAATGAAATAAAATAATCAAAATATACAAATAATTTACATACCGAATATGCTGGGGAGTCGAATTTGTTGTTGCCAAAATCAGATACCAAAAAATATATCGTGTAAATGATATTTCAAGCCATCTTCACAAGCAAAAACATGAAAAGAAATGAAGAAAAGGGCTCGCGGGTTTTGAATTTATGCCACAGGTATCGAGTACTCGATATGGTATCGGGTACCCGATTAGGCCTGTGTTTTGGTGTCAAGTTTTCCCAGGTGTATTGACACCCAGGCCTACTAAAAAGTCAACAAGCATTTTCATGTGCTTTTGGACGAGTGAAAAGTGAATATTTTTCACATCGCCACTTTTTGGCCCCTCATGATCTTGCACATACCCGTGAGGTGATCCTTGATATCATTCTTGAAAGTATTGAGACTATCTTCAAAATTCTCATTCACAATGATTATGGAAAGGTGTCTAGGGAGTATGCAAAGAATTTTTACAAGGATGAAACAACCATCAATCCTTTATCAATGAAAACTATCTCAAAAGGCCGAGGAACAGAAACTAGCTAGACAAAATGACTCTACATAGGGCCTACCTTAGAGAATATATTAATAATTATATTACCCTCTTGAGTAGAGTCCTTGGTTAGCCACGAGCTAGATAGCTAGAGCCATGGATGGTCCTCTACATCAAAACCATCCAAATGAGAAAAGAGAAGATAGACTAGGGGAAAGTTATCAACGATAACTTGAATGAATAAATACTAAGAGTGAAAACTAATTCCAAGTTCTTCATGACCTCATATGTAGTGTATCTCCTAGTAGTGTATGCCTCCTTCCCTAGATTGAAGAGAGTTGGTTCATTAACAAACCCAAAGACTTGTATTTATTCTCATTACCCACAAGAGGTAAATAAAGAAAAGGTAGAGAAGTTTGACTACAAAATTCTCACTATTTTCAAAGTTGATTTTCATTGTTCAAAAGTTGAGCTCGTTTTGTCTAGATAGGTGTAACGGGTGTAATAGTCCTAGCAAGACAAGCCATGAAAAAGTTTGGTAATTGGGGAACAAACTAGGTATATGGAAACAATCCCGAAACTAGACACAATCTCACATAAGTTAGACACGTCTACAAAAGTGGATCCAAACCTGGTGCGGTATTATTAAATTCAATAATTTATGACACTAGACTAATCAATTAGTATTCAATTATCTATAACAATTCTATAGGATACACAACCTCTACTCGTATAATTTCTCGATGAGTTGCTTTTACATATTGGTAAACCATAAGTATGGACATTTTATTTAGATGGATCTTGCACCAACCATGGCTCAAGAGTAGCAATCCTTTTGGTATCACGTAAAGGAGATCTTGTCCCTTGATATTTTACAATTAGTTTTCCATGTGTAAACAATATAGAAAAGTATGGGGCCTAATTGGTAGGTCTAAAATTAGCTATTCAATGAAAGACCTAACATCTTTCAATTTTTGAAGATACACATTAAATCCTTAAATAAGTCATAGATAATTATCTCCTTAAATAAGACATAGATAATTATCTTACCAAATATGAGAAGTTGCTCCTCTACGAGTATACATGAAGGATATCATTGAGCATATCTCACTTAGTTCTAGTTCACTACATAAACATATTGATGCGAGTGCAAGAATCAATTCTCTACTTTGATACAAAGCTCAAAATATAGATATTGTGTACGACATGATTGATCCCACTTCCTTCCAATATAATGATATTCATACTTATTTCCAAACCCAAACTCTCCCATGTAACTTATTGCATCACCAAAAATACAAATCTTGGTGGCACCATCTATAATAGAAGTTTTGGTAGTACACTTTTGCGGGTCATTTAACTCAAATGAAGCTAATTTAACACTTCTAGAAGTCCAATATAATGAATATGAATCCTCTAAATATGCATGAAGAAACGTGGATCTCATGGAAGTGTGAAGGCAAGTGTTGATATTTTTCCCCTCTACCATCTAATACAGATGGATATTCTAGTGTCATTGAAAGATATGATTTGTTTAATATTTATGACCGCGGAAATTGGTGTGTGAGATTATAATATGTGGTGAGTAGAGGAAAGGGTGATCGGGTATAAAATTATTCGATCGCTGTGTTAGGGAAAACGTGGAAGTGCATTTTATTTGTACTCAATAAGTAAATGAATAATTTTCTGTGCAACACCTTCTTGTGAACTTCCTCGATAGATTATTTTAAATAAATTAAATCAAAATAATGAATTAATTAGACCATTCATTTTTATGTTTATGATCTGACTTAGTTATAATGTGTGTCAAATAAAAGGATTTGGAGAAGATGGGGAACTCCCATATTAACAAAATGAAAAGCAAGCCCATGTCAACAAAATGATAAGCAAGCCCATGTTAATAAAATAAAATGAAATGAAAAACAAGCCAATCATTTGGTAAATAGGTGAGCTTCTCTATCCATCATACAACACATGTTAGCTCCCTCAATTAGATTGCATAAGAAATAAGCTTCAACTAATTTAATTAATCACAATCCAAAGTGCTATGTTCTCAAAAGTGGGAAACATAAGTAAAGACCCAACAAATGGTACTCATGATGGTGGTTTCTTATAATTTTTGTAGTTCTATTAGCAAATGTTTCTTTCCAGCTCATATTTCATCTTGTTATATCAAAGAGGAAGATTAACAACTATTGAACTCTTTCCACTTTCATTGGTCTAATAACTAATAGTATGTCTTTTATCAAAAATCTATTGTAGATTACCTTTCAACACATTTTCCAAACATTGGTCGAATCTCACTAGGACAATATTTATGAAGTTATTTATTCAATTGTATCTTAATTAAAAACAATATGAATGTACTTGTCATTCATGTTTATACTCTAATCAATTTATTTTCCTATAGGTAGTCCACTTCCATTTACTTGGCATGTGGAAAAACATTCTATTTGACATACTCTGTGCTTAGAAATTTGATACCCAAATTTAAGCATGTATTGGTTCAACATGAATTTGATGACGTTTCTAGCATTAAAAAAATGTAGAAACCCTATTCATTTTCTTTCACTTAATGTAGTCTGAATTACAAACAATGGAAAATTGAAGCGAGGTTAAAATGTACATGCCTCCTAACCTCCTATCAACAAAAATATTTAAATTAACCTTCTATCATTGTAACAATTGAGAATTTCACATTTAAGTCGCAATTGCTCCCCAATATTACCCAAAATCCATATTGCTGCAGGGGCATCCAAATTTATGCCCACTCAGTCATATGTTAGCCCTTTGACTCTATTTAACATGGGCAATGAGAATGGTAAAGGCAATGCAGCGCAGGAGTAAATGACAATTATTTTATTTATTTATTTATTTTATTTTTATTTTTTCCATTCATGACATGTTTTTGGATGAGTTATCTTGGGGAAAGTGGGAAAATGGGTGTTGGGGAGAGAAGTTTTTGAGTTATGGAGAAGAATTTGGAAACATAGTTTTTTTTTGTTTTTTTGGTTGACGTGAGCGGCTGTTGTTAAAATCAGTATGGTTTTAGGCCTGTGATGAGACTATCAGTTTTGACTTCATGTTTATCAGTCTAGAGGTTCTATTTGATGTAATCTCAATCTTGAGAAATTTTTGTAATGTTTCTTTTGGGAATTTGAATGAATAATGAAGAATTTATTTTGCAAATTTTTAATTCTATTCATAGCATTTGTGTGGCTTTATTTTGTATTAAGAAAAAGGGGTTTTGTGTTCTAATCCCTATTACATTAGTGATATAAAAGCCAAAAGATTATGAGTGTGCAATATGGATTTCCAACTGAGAAATATAAATTTCCAAAGTGGGCCTCTAACCAACCTTTAACTTTTGTGCAAATAACAAGCTAAAAAATTCCATTTGTTCTTTATCTTGAAAAGATATCAAATGAGGTCCTATGATTCTGAGAATAGACATGGTGGATCATTTTTAAGTAGACAATTTTAGGGGATAATCGTTTTGATAAGAAAATCATCGGACACCAAGATATCTTCCTTGTAAAGTGGTTATTTGAAAGATTTTTAATATGCAAACTACAAATTTGTTAGGAGCCCTAAAGCTTAACACTTGATAGATGTATCAAATTTAACTTCTACGGTTGAAGATTTGTACACATGGTTATTTATAAGAGGCAAATATGATTTCAAGGTAAATTCACTTATCAGTTTGAGTGTTCATAATGGAACCTTTTAGGGTTACCACTGATTTTTCACATTTAAGGAACACTAAATTTTATCTCAAAATTAGGGTTACAATACAGACCAAATGTTAGGGTATAGATCATCTAGGATGTTCTGTACCTAAGTATACATCACCCAAGGTGTCACTAGCTCATTTGGGTGCATTTTCTGAAGACTGTTTCTGATGAACCTTGTTGTTTTCTTTGTGTTGCCAGATATTAAGAGGTTAATTGTGTCATTTTCTTTTATTTTTTCAAACTTGTCTGACGTTCATTGAATTTTTCACAGATATGACTTTTTTCGGAGGTTAAAGCGAGAGTTTTCTAGAATTTTGACAAAAAATAGGAAATTAAAAAAGGAAAAAAAAAGCCATTAGGGTTACTCAAGTATAAAATATAAACTGCAACTATAATTTTTGGGACAATGACAATGTTTTGCTATGTTTGTGAAGGTTATAGACTGAATGTTTTATAGTTCGATTTTGTTTCCTGTGAAGAAAAATCATGTCAGACAATATTGATCAAGAACAAAATAAGGAGACAATTGCTAGATTATGGTCTAGCTTAAAAAGAAAAGGTGATGAGAAATGTTATTGTCCTTGAAAAAATTGCAAGGGCTTAAATACAAGAATATTTTTAATCATAATAATTGAGAAGCATTGTAGGTAGCATGGCCACATGTCAGCATGGTCACAATTGGAGGAGATGAGTTTTTGGATCAAGCATAACGAACATGAAATTTTGAGAATGTCAAAATGGTGCGTAACTGAGCATTCTAATTATATGTGCTAACTTTTTAGGCTAGTACAATTTGATTCATTTGATGTCGTAATCGATAAATATTATTTATGATAAATTGATTTAATATTTATCTTTGAAACATTGTTGTGACAAGATGAGCATGAGGGCCTAGGTCATGTGATGAATAGAAAAAGTGGATTCGCTAACCTTTAGAGGTGATTTATGAGCATGAGTGGATAATCTGTTGACTAAATGAGTACTGCATGTTAGTTGGAATGTACACAAACAATTTATTTACCAATATTTACTTATGATCAAGTTCTAATCTAAAACTAATTTTAGTTAAAATTTTGTAACCTTTAAATGATTATGTTGTCTCTTGAATACTGAACATTAAAGCTTTCCCTCCATGAGGTATTGATATTGTGAATGAGTTAAAAATATTGCAAGTGTTTACATAGCAGTATGATAGGAATGCCGATAAGAAGAAACTAGCAACTTAGTCAAGACATTGTCATGCAAAGGTATGGTAAGCACATGGATGTGTGTGCATTAATGTGACTTTTGAGCTATTATGTATAATTATTTATACTTGTTAAAAGCATTGAGATGAGGGAATCTTATTTTAATAAAAATAAATAAAGAAATGTTAGGAATATTTGATTCTAATTTTAATTATGATATCAATAACATGGACTGATGTTTTGATTTTATTTCTATGAATGTAACAGATTGAACAACACAACACAAAAAAGCGAATATTGTTGCAGAGAGGTAGCCTAACCTTATGAATCTTAAGGGTAGTGATATGGAATTCACACACCTGCATAGAAATTATTCTTAAAAATAATTACTTGATGCATGTGTGTGTTTTTTTTAATCTTAACTATATTTTCTTTAAATGTGTATTTACATTGTCTTTGAAATATTTGATTTTGATGAATATGCATGTTAATTTTTAGAAATACTTAGAAAAAGGAAAGTTAGACTTCATTAAAGATAAACAAAATTTCTAACCATACTAGGTGTGAATTTTTGTCAAAATTATTGTTTTGATGGTTTATGCATATTTGCATCACTTTGAGTGTTTGCAAAAATGAATGCTTCATTAGATTTTAGAAAAATGAAAATATGAGCCATGTTTGGTATGAAATTGTTAGTTTTTTTGGTACAATGATGAACTAGATTGATGCATTAGGACAATGCATATCTTAAGGGGGAAGGATATCACAACCCTCTATTTTTATCTTCTAATATTCAAATTCAAATATATTTATTTTATTTATCTTTATTTTAATTGTATTAAATTAATGAGATGGTTTAAAAATTATGACCTAATATATGTATTTATGAGTTTTAATAATGATAGAAAGAATATTCAAAACTATTTTGGTCCTTACATATTCTAGAATGAAACCCTTAGTGAACTTCCTATAAAAGCTTGCTAATCCATGAAATGATCTCAATGCCTCTATTGCACTTCTAGGTGTTGGCCATTGTAAGATAGCTTTCACCTTTTTTGAGTCCATCTTGATGCCTTTTCCTAATATAATAAAGCCCAAGTATGCCATTTCCTTCTTCACAAAGCTGCACTTATGGAGGTTAATAAAAAAAAATCATTTCTAAGCTTCTCAAAAAAAAAATTCTAACATGCATAAAATGTTCTCCTATTGTCTTAGTAAAGATTAAAAATAAACAGTACGTTTCTCACCACCACCTTGTGTCATTGAGCAGTCCTCATTTGATTGTATCAGAAATAAGAGTTAGAATTTTGGCACCTCTTTTCCATGATTTCAAATGACATGTTAGTCCTTAGGTAGAGGAATCATCCTTCTTTCATCCACATTCTCCAACATGTCCTCAAACTTACTCAAAAATAACTTCTTAACTAATTTCAAGTACATAAGGGGCTCACAATATCCTTGCCTTCACCTGCATCACATAGGCTAGAAACAAACATCATAGAGATGTATGTGTTAACCTAATAATGATGCTTTGAATTCAAAATATCACCACCCATAATACTTTGAATTGGATCAACCACCATTCCATGACTAGAATTAAACACTTTCTTTGATCTCTTCTCAGAAATGTCTCCGAAGGAAGAAATCTGCAGTCTTCTGGGCATATCCATGGTTGCTATCCCAAATCCTAAATATCATTTGTGAGGAAAATTGTGTTGCTTCTTTAAAATGCATATCCCACATCCAATAATAATGTGACTTAAAATTTGAAAAATATGTAACAGTTCACACCTTATACCAACTTGGCCCTAAAAAAATGGGGTCATAACACTATAATTTCCCACAAAAAAACTTTGGGATATATATCTTTCAAATACTATTGTCTCATTCTCTAACCATCTCCCCACCTTCCATCATGCTACCTTTGTCGCCATTTAATCTTCATTGGATTTAGCCAATTCTCCTAAGAAGAGATTTGCATTTCTTGAAGTTTATCTTTATCATCAAAAGCTTTTCCTAAGATTTGCATTTTCTTGAAGTTTCATTACAACTTATTGTTAACATTCATTTATGTTTTTATCTGGGTATTTATTATGACAAATGTCATGTAAATACTTTCATTAGGCAATCCCACGAATGGATTCTATCTCCCATTCTTGCAAGTGGTGTAATTTTCTAAGGATTGGACACTTGATAAAGAACTTAGAGCATCTTCTTTTAAATGTTTGGCTTTGATCTAGAATTATATTTAATAAAATAAGGTATGATTAAATATTCTTGTTTGTTCCATCAAGTTCAATGGATTTTATATTTTTTCGCATAAGAGAAACTTTGAGGGTTTCAATTTTAAGATTCTTTTCTACATACTTTTTATCCTTTGTAAAATGTCTTGAAATTATTTCAATTACTATTCCCTTGGTCATTGCTCCACCCTATAGTCTTTGCCTTTGATAATTGGGAATCACATTTTATTTGGCTTTTAATTTAGTTGAGAAATTCTATAATTTTGGATGAGTTATACCAAGCTAACTTTTTATTAGTGCAATGGATTTTTCTACTTAAGGTAACAATTTATACTCAAAGTTTGATCTAGTTTACAATCATTCAGAATAACTATAAAGTATGATAAAAGAATCCAAATTCATCTCATCAAATAGACATACAAATAACTATTTTACTTTCCATTATAACTGACAACCCTCCTAGAAAGGTTCCCAAATTATATGAAAGATATTGCAAACAAATTTAAATTAACAACATTTAAAAACAAAAATTAACTTTTGCTCAAGCAGAACAATTTTTTTGTCAACATATTGAATAATAATAAATGAAAATCCTTTCAAAAAAATGGCTCCCACCTTAGTTGCTAGGATTTTTGTCATTGTTCCTTTCTCAAGCGTGTCGTGTCTTCTTGGTGCTAGCTTTGGGGGTCCTATTGCTGCTTTGACAACCTATGGGGCCTCATTTCTTGGAGATTTGAGGGGTGCAGGTGCCTCTCCCTCTACTCTCATTGTCTGCTGACCTCCTTCGTCAACCCCTTTGGCAATTGGTTCCCATCCTTCTAGTGCCTCTATGTTTGTGGGGACTCTTGTTGGTTCTGGTGCGGGGGAGTCTTCGGTCCCTTTAGTTGTTGTGCAACCCTCATCTGCTACTAGGTGTGGTTGTGTGGCAATTGGTAGGCCTAGGGATTCTTTTGGGTCCAAGCGTTGTCACGAAATTAGAAGTTTTTTTTTATGATTTCAAATGTCATATCTATGAAGATGAATGTGGAGTTGGAGGAGGAAATATATGCCAATGTATCCATCTTCTCCTCTCATGTTGTTGTCTGCAGATTTAGGGGTTTTTGACTGAGCCTTTCTCAATTGCATGCTTGGATTTCTCAACAATGGGAACCCTTCATTTTGGGTATAGTCTAAATTTTCCCTATGGATAGGGGCTTTTTCATTGCTAAATTCAAAAAAAATCAAGATAGAAACATCATTTTGTTTGATCATTTTTTTAACTTGGGATGATAAGTTCCTAATGGTTAAGCCATGGCATGTTGATTTCTCCCCTTTCTCTAAAAATTTTAACATGATTTCTATCTGGGTGTGGCTTCCTCACCTTCCTCTTTATCTTTGGTTTGATGCTTGGTTGGAGGAAGTGGGTAATGCATTACGCGATTTTTTGATGGTAGATGTTGAATCTTCTAATACCTTGCATTCTACTTATGCTCGGATTCTTGTGGAGATAAATATCTCTAAAGAGCTGCCATCTAAGATTGTGATTAACTCTTCTAAGGGTAGTTGGGTTCAAATCTTGGACTATGAAGCGGTTCCTTTTAGATGCAAAAGATGTTTTAAAACTTGGTGTGTTTTTGCTCAATGCAGTTTGGTGAAAAAGTAATGGTATGCCACGTGATGGAATGATGCTTCTGAACAACATTATAGGTTGAGTAGAAGTTTGATAGAAGCTTCTCCCAAGTGGCCGCACAGGATACTCTTGGTCTCGCAGCCTCTTCCCAAGCCGATTTGGTTACTACTAATAGGGGTGTGAAGGGTGTTGTGTCCTTTTGAATGTTTGGATTTTGTCTAGGTCTTCTGCTCCTAGTATTGATTCACTAGTTGCGTCTCAGGATAGTGCTATCTGCAATAAGGCTTTTAATCGAGATTGTGTTGTGACTATTGAGAGACATGTTGTTGCTGGCCCTATCTCTCTGGATGTTGTTGGCTCTATCTTTGGCTCTTTTGTGAATGGTGCTGGTCTTCTCTATTAGGGTTTTAGGAGTCCAACACAAGATTCTATGGCTTGTTAGGATGTGGCTACTAAGGTGGAGGGGGGCTGGATTATAGTGAAAGGTAAGAAATCTAAGAAGTCTATGCCCTCCTTTGCTACGACCCTTCACTCCTACAAGGGCATGGCTAAAGGTAAATCTTAATTTGTGGGTGTCAGGGTTGAAATTTCTTTTGGTCCTTTGCTTTGTTCTTGACTGCATGTTAATTTTTTCGTGCAACAATTGTTTCAGGTTTGGGGAGCCTAGTGGTAAAACCCTCATTTCGATCTTGATCCATTTCTTGTTGTGTGCTTTCGTGGATTATCTTTTATGACTTTTTTGTATAGAGTTTCGGGTCCCTTCAAAACCCTTGTTTTCCTAAATCAATTTTTTTTTCTCAAACCTTCTTTTAATTATAAATTGTTTAATTTGTCTTCTCAAATCAAATTTCTATTTCATTTTAAATATATTTTACTATGAGTATATCTATTGCACCTATGTTTTCTTTCCTTTCTCCTCAAGTAAATACCGTGCAACCCAGGGATAAGTCCAGGCATGTGGTAGAATTTTACGTGTGTTGAATAATTCTGCTTTCTTTATTTTAAAGAGTTGAGATTTTCTCTCTCTGACGTTCCGTGTGTTGAATAATTCCGCTTTCTCTATTTTTAAAGTTGAGATTTTCTCACTCTACAAATAGAGACTATCTCTGTGTAAGATTTAGTACTAGTCGAGTTATGGAAATTACAGAATTTGATGCCTGGATATCACGTGAACTAAGGTCATTCTTAGGTGATGGAATTAAACAAAGGTCATTTGATTTTTCTCCATTGCTGTTTTGGGGTCTATTCTCCCCTCTTCCCTCCGACTCCACAGAACTTGAATCGTCGGGAGTCCTACGATTTTGCTTCTTACAATCTTTATTAGGCATAGAGGGACGCATAATTGATCCCCCGGTGTATAAGCAGCTTTTTAACTCTCTAATTAATACCATGTATTCTTCCTTTCTTTCCTACTCCAAAGAGTTTGGTGTTTGCAAAGATAAAATTAATACAGGGACGCGTTCTTCCTGCTCAAAAATTCTTGCGCAAGCACAACAAAGAACTCGCTTACTCCTTGGACCTTCTGCAATGCATCGTTTCATGCTTCACTGGGCTTCCCGATTCACCACAGAATCGTTATTAATCCGGGGGCAGCATTCATCCCTGCTGAGAGTTTCATACAACTCAAATATTGGAGGAATCTGGAAGATTACATCTTATTCTCCACTGCTCACCATGAAAACCACCAGCGAACGTTTTTCGATAGATGAAGAACGTCTACATCGAGCTTTGAGTTACCATCTCCTTCACTGCGTCTTTCAATTTGCACATGTCGTCAATGTCCACCAACATTGGATTGAAGTTTGCCTGCAAATGGATAATGTCAGGTGCGATGTGTGTCCGTTGCACCCAGTGTACCGTGGATATATGAAGATCACAGATGCTCTTCTAAACGAACGACACTTTCCTGCCAAAATTTGTTTGACAATTGGCCCTGAGAATGGGCATGGTGTCCATTCGGTTTCTTTGACTCGATCATCGCAGAATCCCATCACAGAGATTGGTAAGGAGAACACGTACGAGGCCACATTCGAGCAACCTAAGAATGTGGGTCTCAAGGTTTCCACTGCAACTACATCCATGGTGAAGATCAACAATTGGGGTTTTGAGTAGTCTGTTGTCAACGACAGCGATGTAAATATAGATTGGACTCTGTATGATACCACCACTGGGAAGGCAATATTTAATGACGGACCTCCAAAATTTTGTGTGTTGGGCCCCAAAACATGGTCCATTGATAGGTATTCCAAGGCTTCCAGAGCTGTCACTCAAGAAGGAGGGGTGGTCTTTGCCAAGACTGATTATGGAAATCCCATAAAATAAAAGCTCAACAAGGATTTGGAGGGATGAACATTGAAATGGATTGTTAAAGGTTCTGTCTAGTTAACCTATTGGCCAAATACGCACACCACTCGAGATATTCCGAGACTCACGCCATGATTTTTTTCAAGAATTGGATCTTATATTGGTACAGTCTTCTGCATCCACGTCCATTTGAATATTCGATGTAAGCAAACCATTTACCTCCACATCAGCAGAATTGACTTTCCAATGATTGTAGTGATTTAAATCTATATTCTAAGGATGGAAGAGGTTTAAACTTTAAATTTCCCTGCCATTATTGGGAAAGGAGATTTTGTCTATTAGAAACTTGTTTATTAGCTTGTTTTTTAGTCCCTACTTTTTAATGACGGGGACTAATGTTTTCAAGCAAGTCGGCTTTGTCTATTAGTTGCTGCTGCAGGAACCGATCAAATTGAAAGAATCCCTTTTATACTACAGTCGGGTCAATATTTTTTATTAAAAGGAATTTCTAGATTTTGAATTTTATTTTCTGATTGGCTTTGTCCTTTTTTTCTGATGGTATTTTTATTTTCAGAAAATTGAGTAGAAAAGGTGTCAGGCTAAGTTTCAGACAAAATGTACTGAAGACAAAAAAATAAGTCAAACTTTCTTTTTCAGATTTGAAAAACACATTAATTTTTTGGTCATTTTTTTCTGTTGTTTTTCACTACAAATTGAGCAGATAATGAAGAACATATGCTAAAAATTTCACCAAAATCTATTGTGTTATCCATTTTTTGAAATTTAGTCAATAGTACATTTGTCTGGAGCTTAACTGCGTCTAACAGAAAATAAGGCCGTTGGGAGTCGTGGGAGTGTTAGCTAGGTGTTGCTTTTCACACGTGCATGTTGAGATTATAAGGAAGCGTTTCCAGAAACCAGGTGTCAGCGACTACTTCAACATTTTGCCTGTTCTGTGTGTGGATGACTGCACTAGAAAAGACGTCATTGGATCGTTGAAAGAGAGAGGCAGAGGCAGAGGCAGAGGCAGAAAAACTTTCAATTGCGTAACCAGACAGAAGGTTTGCATAGCAAGACACAGATTGATTGATTTATTTGGCCTTAGGGAAGAATTCTGGAAGTCGAAAGGAAAAGGGAAATTAACGACACAACTATAGCAGCAACAAGGTTTTTCTATATTATTGTTTGTTTCTCCGATCTGTAATTCTCCCATGGTTGTGAACAATGAATTTGGCGTTATCAACAATTTTAGGGTAATGTATAATTTGCTGAAAGCTTCACCGCTTGGATTCCTTTCCATTTACATTTTCGGTTTTTAGATTGTTGAATTTGGTTATGGGTCTAGTTTCGAAGTTATGATTATTGCAGGCAATTGGGTAGAGAGGGGGTTTAGTTTGAGGGTTTTGTAAATATCCTCATGTTGGAATCCTAGGCTAAAATGTGACCATTGTCATGTCACCCAGGTTTGAGCCCCATTGATACCCAATTGTGTGGTATTCTTTCACACATGTTGTAAACATCTGATGATATTGTTTTTCATTGTTGCCTGGACTTGAGGCTGTTTGAAAGTCTGATGCATTGGAAGCATGTTTGGGGTGCTTGGTACAAACAAAACTATCATTGTTAACAAAATTATTTTGTTCCGCATGATTGTGAGCAATTTTAAAACTATTTTTCTTAATTCTATAAAGAAGAGGCTTTGAATCATCAGAGCTCCCCTGAATAATAAAATTACCAGCAACATTTTCTTCATCAGCTTCTAATTTCAGAGAATTTGACTCAATTCCTCTTTAAACCCTCCTAATTTCAGAGAGTTATGTATAGAATGGAAGTAAAGATAAATAATAATCTTCTTTTACATGTCATACAAATTGTATGACACTTTTGAATGGATTTAAGAGATTTGATAGTAATTATCATGACTTGAATTATTATTTTAAAGTTAAACAAATTTTATATATAAAATGAGAATAAAGATAAATGATAATATTAATAAAGGATATTGTATATGTCTATTAAGATTACATTAGTTACATTGAATTTTATTATGAACAAGAATTTTTAATATAATGTAAACAATTCAAAATAACATAACTACTATAATTTTATTTATGAGTTATAGATTGTTTGGAAAACCAAAACAAATACCACATGACAATGCTTTATTGTTCAAAATGTACTTAGAATTTGAAGATATTATGCTACATAATTCGGAATTATATTCTAAAAGATGCATGTATTTCATTTCATACGATAATGTTTATGTGATATTGTAATCTGAATACTAAATATAATTTAATCGATAGGCTATTTATACAAAGAATTCACATCGTAATATTGTCATGTGTCACACCAAAAATTTACTATAGTTGAGAATATTTTTGCTATTGTCGGGAAAGTGCAATTATAGGTAAAGGTGTGGGTGAAGATGGAGTTGTGTTTCAGTTAGTTGTTTTTGCTAGGATAAACTTTTGGTTCTAAGAAGCACATCTGTGAAATGTAAATGAGTGTATAAAAGTAAAAGTCTGTCTTTTTATACTATTTTCTTAGGTTTTATGCATGCCTGCATTTTTGTATTTTACAGGCTGTAAAAATATCATAGGGTTTGGAATTTTTGAAGAGGAGGGAGATCGGATCCATTTGTCATTATTTTGTTTGTTCTATTGTGTGTTTTCTTGTTCAATTTTGATATTATTTCGTGTTATCTGAAAGTATCAAGTGCATGTGATTTGTAATTTCTAAGAAAATTTACAAGTAGGGAGAGGAATGAAGCAGGGTAGACAGAAGCAGAGAAAATTCACATGTAAGTAAGGAAATTGCCATCATTGGAGGATGCACAGATCAATAATAGGGCACACTCATCCTAACTATTTAGGAAAGTCGATGCCCAGTACCTGCAACCCTACATACAAGACCAACATGTGTGTGTGTGTGTGTGTGTATAAAACAAGCAATGGTGGTGATCGAGACATCATGTGGATCCCGCAAGTAGGTAACTGCGACTTCATCCCTCAACTATATCAAACACATCATATAGGAAAGTAAAAACATATGTGATCACCATACACATGCAAATATGAGGTAAGTATAAGAATAATCATAAGCATCATTTTAAAATATGTGAATCATCATCATAATTAACATCATCTAACTACATCAATATAACAACCATAACTACCCATTTATTAAAATCACCATGGAGTGTCATACATACAAAACCATATAATAACTGAAATATCAACACACACATAAAAGTGGCCTAAAAGAGTTTGGCAATATAAAATTGAAAAAATAAACTATGGGTGGGCAACCATTGAATATAGAGTTTTCAGATGAAGCAATCTTGCACTTAAGAAAGTACCCATGGAAAATGTTCTTTGATGGTTCATTCACTGAACAGGGATTGGGACTTAAAATTTATAGTACCTCAAGTGTACACAATCCCTAAAGCATACAAGTTTATATTTCCATGTACCAACAACATTGAAGAGTATGAAGCTATGGTGAATGGGCTAAAAATGGTGATTGAATAGAAGATTGCAAAGTTACACATCTATGGTGATTCTTAGCTAATTATAAATCAAATCATTGATGATTATCAGACTAAAGATGAAAAACTCATGCCTTCCAAAAAGATGATTGACGATTTGAATAATTACTTTGTCTTCATTACCTTTCAACAAATTTTGAGGAAAGAGAAAAAAGTCGCAGATGCAATGGCTACCTTAGCCTTGGTGCTCCAAATTTTATGAATTCCTGGTGGAAGAATTTCCCTATCTCATCTATGGCTCCCCTAACTCATGCATAATATGCCAAATCATAGGTCATGATTTATCCAGATATAGCCAAATATACTCCTATCTAAAATACTAGATTATCCATGCTAACCTATCAAGAAATGAGAAAAGAAGCCTAATCTATCATGCATCACATTATTTAATCATATCTAATGATCAATATAGGCGTGGTTTCGATGGTACTCTACTTCTAGGTGTTTAGAACGTGAAGAGTTTGAGCGTGCATTACAAGATGTCCACGAGGGTATATGTGGAGCTCATTTGAATGGTCTACTATCTCACATTAGCCAAGAAACTCTTAAGGGTTGGATACTACTGGCCTACCACAAAGAAAGATGTAATCCAATTTCTAAATGCAAGAAGTGTTAGCTTCACAATAATCTCATACATGCTCCACCAAAGGAATTGCTACCATTCATAACATGCTGGCCTTTTCAACAGTGGGCCTTTGACCTGATCAAACAAATATATCCATCATCTTCTAACATATACAAATTCATCATAACAACCACATAATATTTCATAAAGTAGGTCAAAGCCATCCCTTTGATCAAGGTAGCTGGTAAATATGTCTCTATGTTTATCCTCAACTATATCATCTGTAGATATGGTATCCCCTCTTCTATCGTAACAAACAATGGAAAGCAATTCAAGAATAAGGATATAGATGAATTATGCGAAAAGTTCCACATCAAGCAACATTGTTCATCAATCTATTACTTGTAAGGGAATGGACAAGCTGAAGCGTCAAATAAGAATATCTTGAAAATCTTGCATAGGTTAGTCAACAAATAAGGGAAGATTGCCATCTGCAGTTGAATCCATCATTGTGGGCCTATATGACTAGTATCATAACACCAATAGTGGCAATGCCTTTTTCTCTTGTCTATGGATCAGAGGTAGTCTTACCTATAGAGGTTGAAGTCCCATCTCTACGAGTATCATTGAGAGGGCTTGTAACAAATGAAAAATAAAAAAAATCAAGAGTTCAAGAGCTACAACTGTTAGATGAGCACATACAAGAGGCATTTGATCATTTGAGAGTCTATCAGAAGAGAATGTCTAGAGGGTACAACAAGAAAGTAAAACATAGAGAATTTCAAGTGGGGGATCTCATGTTATGAGAGAATCCAAAAATACAATTAGGTAGAGAATAGAAGGGAAAATTTGAACCCAATTGGTTGGGACCCTTCATCATCAGAGAAGCTTATGGTTTCGGCATATATCAACTCTCAACACTAGAAGGAGATCTTCTCCTTGATCCCATCAATACAATACACTTGAAGAAATTCTACACTTGACATCCTAAGTTCAGAAGTTTTAATAACAAAAAAAGTTACTAAGAAAATCCAAAAATAGCAAAAAAATTTCTTGAAGAAATCCAAAAATGTCAGAAAAAGTTCCTAAAATAATAAAAAAATAGTGAAAAACCTCTTCGACAACGTGTCATTGTTACAAATTGGTGTGAATGCTTAAAAAAAAAATAGAGTGAAACACGCTCAAGTTTTGTGGTATTTGGGAAGCTAAGAGCCAATGTTAGGCCATTTTCAATGCTGGAGATGAGCTTGGCCGCAACCAAACAAAAAACATATAGTTCTTCATAACCCATACGAGTTAGTTCTTCATAACCTATACGGGTTATGAAAAACTATATTTTTTTTTAATTGAAGAAATTAGGCTCAGTTTTCTCGAGCCATGTGATTTCAAATTTTAAATTATGCGATTGAGTTATGTGAAATATTGTGTTTTTTCATCATGTGGCCACTTTTTTTACCAACAACTTGGTGCATTTATTACCCATATGCATCAATTGATTCCCCATGTTTTGTTTTAGGGAATGATGCCCATTTAGATAGTTTCTTATCATTGCATCTGAAAGTGGTTGACCCCTTTGATCTAGTGATGACCCAATATTTTATTCCCAATTACCTCTTGAACTAGTTCAATTAGCATCCGTAGTAAGAGTTGGAATGATAGGCAACTATGGAAAAACCCTAGATTTGTTATGCAGCTTCGAACTTAGGGAGTCCACATACAGAAATGAAGGACAACCTGCCTCAAATGCCCTTGGTGTATAGGTTTTTTGATCAACATGCATCTTGTATACAAGTTGGTTTGCTTGGTCCTATCCCTTTGCATAAAAAACCTTTGATTGCTCCATCAGGGATGCACATGATTACGATAGCTTTGATACAAAAACCTTTTCTTTTTTGTATTTCCCCCAGTGGAATGACATTTTCCCCAAAGGAAATCGAACCAGGTAAAGTGGAAGCCTTCTTTGCCATTTGATTTTCCTTCTACTCATGACTAATTGTGATCCCCCCTGCTCGAAAGTGGAGGAAGGCCAGGTTTTAGTGATAGGGTTTTTACCAATTCACATAATCACAATATTCCTACAGAGCTTTTTTTCCACCTTTCTAATATTACAAGTATTATAATAATTTATTGAAAATTATTATAAATAATATATAATATTTTATTTTATAATATAAATATATATTATGTTATTTTAAAATATTTTAAAATCTAATTTTTAAAATATCTTAATATCAGAATAGTTTTTATTTTCTTATATGAATTTCGAAACTTATTTAAAATTTAATTTTTATATTTCTAAGAAAATTGTCTTAGATATAAATTTAAAAGCTTGTTATAATTCAAACTTGATATTTATTAATAATAATTATTAAAAGATTATCAAGTCAATATTAATATTAGTATTAGATATAATTTATTTATATTAGTTAAGAATCTATTCTAAATAAACCATATGAATTTTAGAAATTGTCTAGTTAGAGGAAGGACAAACATATATTAGAAGTCAGAGCATAAGGGCAAGTAAGGGAAATAGTGTGGAAGATAAAAGGGGCTCGTGGGGCGAAAGAGAAGACTGATAGAGATGCGTGGGAAAATAAGTTAAGAGAATTGAAGAAGCTTGCAGCATGTCACGGTGAGCTAAAGAGTGGGATAGAGTTAGACAATTATGTAAATGTTTATTTTCTGATTAGATTCGTTATTTTTCTGTTTTGGAAGATAAATTTAGTATTATTCTCTCTGTGTGGGACTTTTATAAATATACTCTTGACTGCTATGGTTGATTCATTATATAGAAAGTAAGTTCAGTTTGTTGGAAATGGAGTAGAGTTTCTCTAAGAATTTTTTCTAAATGTTTTGAGAATATTAGCTGTTCAGTGAAAAGTATTTCTCAATTCTGTTTACCATTCTTTATGCCAAAGGTGTTTCTTATATGAAATGCATCGGTCTGGGTTAATGCTATCGATAGTCGTTTTGCATGCCATACGCATGCAAGATGATTGAAATCATCGGGATCGTCCACAGCCTTTGAAAAAACTCGAATTTCTAAAATTTTTGCAGTGTGAAGCGACTGCAAAGCGCTTACTTAACTCGCCAGCAACTGGAGTTAGACTCGCGGTTTACGAGACAGGCGTCCACAAGGTTTTCAAAATTTTTGCATTGATCATCATTAATGTGAGACAGGTGGATTGGATACTTGAGGACAATTCCATTTGCGATATTTGTTTATGTCCCATACAAAGAGAGAATTGTGCCATTGTTATATAGAAAAGAAATCATTTTCAAATTAAAATTAAATCATAAGAAAATATGATATTTTTACAAAGATTCAAATGTGTAGTTTTGCAATTGAATCCTAATAACAACTGTCATAACTCGCACACTACAAAATCAAATACGCCGTTCTTATCACACGAAATTATCACCTAATCTTCGTTTGTCAATGTTTGGACATATGATAAAGTGCGATGAGCGAGATACTGCAGGGCAAGTTTTGTTCTTTCGAATGGATCGCCTCTAGAAAATTCCAGATGGCATACTTTACCTTCAAAATCTCCTAGTCTTAAGTTGCAGAAAGCCAAGTACCGAGAGTAGTTTTCCCGTGCACCACTACTCCATACAATCCAATAATACGGATTCCATTTTTTTTGGGCTGAACTTCATTGAAGAAATTTGCGACCTCCTGTAAATAATAAATATAATAAATACATATGCGTGTCAGTACAACAAAAGAAAAACGTAGTGATGTATTTTCACCTGGCACATTTGTGCTTCT
This sequence comes from Chamaecyparis obtusa, assembly GCA_027943335.1. Lineage (NCBI taxonomy): Eukaryota > Viridiplantae > Streptophyta > Pinopsida > Cupressales > Cupressaceae > Chamaecyparis > Chamaecyparis obtusa. The sequence continues at coordinate 53,414 of BSBK01006659.1, read as the reverse complement.
CCTTGCATACCACGGACATGATACCTTGGGGATGGTGTTGGAAGTATCTGCCAGATTTCCATCACTATTTCATCTCTAAACTCAACTTCATCACCACCTTCAGTGAATCTCAACCCATTAATTGGTTGTATTGCTTTCAAAGCTCGCTGCCATTCGTCTCGCTTTTCTCTGGATATCTCCAACTGTTTCCATTTTTTCTCAGTTTCATTCTTGTTTTTAAGAGCATCCGGTGAGATCAGGAAAAATAGGGGTAAAATTTTGAGATTAGGATTTGTACGGGTTATGTCTCTTGCTTCCACGAAAGGAGAGAGCTTGTGAGGTCTCTGTATAGCTGCCTAATAAGATTTTTCTACTTACCGCTGTGATTGAGAAATACATCAAACTTGTGTCCACGCTCACTGTTAATTGAAATAATGAGTAAGTTCTAATGTTGGTTTCTTTTGGGTAGAGAAAGATTGCAACGTTCAAACAAAATGCATCTCACCTGAGTTGAGAGGACTCGTTTGTGTATAAGCTTGTAGTGGTACAAACACGCCCTTCGCTATCATAAGCGCTTGGTGACTCTCACATTTCTAACGTACAACGAAAAATGTACCAAGGTAACTGTGCAGTTTTATTAGGTAATGTCTTGCTACTTGTGCGAAAATGGAAGCTTTAATATAGGGAATGGACATCTGTCGAACCACAAGAGACATTTGTCAAAACATGCAAAAGTATATTTGGTTGGACGGTCAAATTTTCGGAAAAGTGCCTCACTAGGTACATTTCCCAAATTCAAAAATGTACCTAGTGAGGCACTTTTCTGAAAATATTTCTGCAACAATTTTCAAAATATCTTAATTTCTAGCAATCTATTTTCTACAGAGCTTAATGGTTATAAAGCTACTAGAGCCTAAAAATCAATATTAAACTTATATTACAGCAGAAAAGATATCTAGGCTCAACAATATATATGTCATGAGTTCTTTTAAAGTTCACAGAATAATTTGAAAAAAATAAATATAAATTAAAGGTTCGAAATGTTTATAACCTCATTATCGTCATTTTCAGTATAGGATTTTGTAAGATCCATCAAGCTAGATGAAAGCTCTGGTAGGTTCGCATAAGCAAAGTCTTTCCAGGACAAAAAATTTCTCCTCGTACTCAGTAATTAAAGAAGAACAGGTAAGCACCATTAACTATGAAATGACATATATTTATTAATGCTTATTATAAAAAATAAATTACTTCACATATATTCATGAACATCTATTAGTTTTTATTAATTTTAAATATCATATTAATAAATAAACATAATTTGATATCAACATATAATTAAGATTTATTTAATAAGTAATCATAAACAATTATAAAATAGTAGAAAAATTTAATCTTAATGCTTAAATATATCTATATTTCTATATTTGATTAATTAGTTAATTTCAAATAATAATGTACACTAAAGATTATATATATTACAAAATTTAATAATAATATGACATAAAATATAATACATTATCTACATTTTAAATTGTAAATATATAATTCATTTTATATATAAAATAAAAATACACAAGAAATTATTAGAAAATACACATGCAAAAAAAGAATTTAAATGTTAAGTTGCTTTTAATTTAAATATATTGTCATTAATATAATTAAAATAGAAAATTAAAATCAAGAAAGCTAAACGAAGAAAAAAACAAATTAACATTTATTCAGCGTAACAATTGCATACCGAGTTGCAATTACTAGTTATATAATTATTATCTATTTTTAAAGTGCTCGTAACATAACCATCAATTACTTTTCTTGGGCACAAAAAAATTGAGACTCTATTTTAAAGGGTTATAGTCGTCTAGCAGCAGGAGCTTATACATGATAAAATTGCTTCAGAGGTGAGTAGAATATGTATGTTGTATTTACATACACTGCTTCCCCTGTCTAAGGAGTTACTCCAACCATAATATGCGCATAAAGCTTCTTTAGAAGCTGAAAAGGAACGGACCACTTTACTAATTTGGCCTAATTTAAACAATCTCTGAAGATTTATCAACAATGGTATTCTCTCCATGACAAATAAAATTCGTAAAATGAAGGTTGAAAAGAAACATGAAACAACATTACTAGAGCGCAGATTTAATTTTTCTGTGCAGTGTAGAACGAGCTGTGAAGTTTCTGAATAATTGTAGAATGAACGTTAGAAAAGCACATCAAGCAGAATTATGAGAAATCGCATTTGATTTCTCTGGCCCAGGCAGTGCTGCTCACATTTTTTAACATCTGTTGAATATTGAGAACCTAGTTTTACCATGTACAATTGGTTCTATCATCTAAATTTTTTGGGGAAAATGCAAATACAGTTTTAATAAGTAAATAGATAATGTCATATGCAGCACGTTCTTTGTGAATTTCTTCACCAGGATTGTCCGGTGTCAGAACTGTCCTGGCCATCATGGAACCAGCTTTGGGGGTAAACCAATACATGTAGTACATTCCTGGATTAAATGGCTCTCAAGAACAACAAAGTTTATTAGATCCTTTTCTATAGAGTTTATTGGGCATGAAATCTTTGGCAGAAACAATGAACAAGTGAGAATCTTTGAACAATGCTGAAGCCACAGAGACAGATTTTGCTGATGCCTTAGTTCTTCTTACTGCATTTTTACAAATTTCCACAACAAAGGTACACACTGATCATTGCTAAAAAAAAATTGCAGAAATCCCATGAGAAGCTCCTATCGGCTAACCGTTGTGTGCAAAAGAGCACGCGACTGCTAGTTGTATTAAAATTTTCTATCACAGTTAATTAGGAGGGCGACTAATCCTTGACCTACCGGAACACATCGTTTCATGCATATCTGGTTTTCTTTGCTCACTGTAAGATCAAAAAATTATTTATCACCGTATTAATCCATGTTAGTAATTTCATACAACTCAAATATTAGAGGATTCAGTAAGATTGCATCATATTGTCTAAAAATAATGTTTGAGAATATTAATTGTCTAATGAAAAGTATTTCTCTATTCTTCTTATTATTCTTTATATAATTAATTAGCCGATAGGCTTTATTTGTGAGGTCGCTCAAGTACGAACGATCTCAATACCTGTCTCACGCTCAAAACCGCCAAAAATCCAATTTTCTTGATACGGAAGTTGTAAACAATTTTAGGCTTCCATTTAAATGGGTTGGTGAGACAATTCCAAAACTCTTTTTTTAATGGCGCTGGCTATCCTCCCGATAAAATGTACCTACAGACAATTTTTTTTTTCCCAGATTTATGAAAACACAGTGATTTGTTTTCAAATTTTTTTGGGTGTTTTCGATTCAGAATCTACAGATCATGAAGAACAAAGCTTGAAAATTTCATAAAAATTCATGGTATTTTCAAATTTTTCATATTTATACGATGGTACATTTTGTCGGAAGGATAGCCGCATCCTTTTTTAATTGTCCATCGCGTCGGATGTCGCATGGCAGAGAACAAGCACAATTTGCACCCTGTGAGAATTGTGGGGCACGTGCTTATTCAGCCCTTTTTTGGCAGCGAAGAGAGAACGGACTCGGAGAAAACTCTGAGGAATGTGCCGCTAATATGACGGGTCCTAAGAATGTCAACATTTAAAGATAAAATTTATAATTTATATGAGGCATGGAATGTGTTTTGTTTTATAAATTTTTATTAACTTTTATAAATATTTGTTATTTGACTATGTTTTTAGTTTATACAAATTTTGTATTATATGTTGAAATTTATTTTAGTATTTTAAAATTTATATTATATTTATACAAAGTAAATATTATATATATTTAATAATAGTATATTTAAATTGATTGTAAGTCATTTTTCTTTATCAATATCAAAATCATAAAATTTAATATAAATTATTTTTTATTTAAAAAATTTCTTCTATTTAAATATTTTTTGATGATTCAAATTTGAATATATTATGGTTTAAGTAGGGATTTGTACATCTTATAAATAATCAATTTTTTAAAAACATTAAATTAGTTAGTAACATTTTAGAATAGTTGATGAATAAAGTATATATGAATTTATACATAATATATTAGAATTTATTTATAAATAATTAGTTATATATATATATATATATATATATTATTTATTGTGTAAGTTTTAATATTTTTTAACATATTATAATAAAAACTTCCAAAATATGTCATTTTTAAAAACTCGTTATTTTCAACATAATTTTTTTTGGCATAATTTAACTTATATTTAAGATTATTATCGTACTTGATTTTTATACATACTACATAGATGTATGAAAAAAAAAAATTATAAATATTTAAATTATATATTAAATTAATAAGTTCATTATTTATTATAAGACGATAGACTTTACTTGTGAGCTTGCTCACGTACGGATGGCTCAATACGTGTCCCACGTTGAATACCATTGTTCTGCTATGGAAGCGATAACACTGTTTCACATTGATTGAAGTGTGTTTGTTCTCGGTTAGTTTGACCACATTATATTCTTTTGGATTAAATTGGTCGATGTCCGTGCCCTCCCTCGAAAGCTTCCAATCTGATCTACACGAATGCCATGTCTGAAATTCCACACCCTTTTGCATCCAAATGTTCCAGGGTATGAATAGCTACAACGTCAAGTTCCACGTTCTTCCTCGCACTGGGTATGAGAGACGTTGTTAAGGTTTTTAGGATTTTAACTTTACATTTGCGAATTGCATTTGGTTAAAAGTATCGAGCCTATTCAAAAAATCCAATTTGGGTGTCTCCTACCCTTAGTTGAGGCTTCAATGGATGACGTTTCCCTGTTTCGCTTTGAACGTCATTTGTATGTTGTTCGGAAACTCCATATTCAACAAATCCATGTCACGCATACCCTGCAGATTGCTGCCACCATCTATGCCTCAAACTGTTAACGTGTCTTGTAAATCTGCCAGGCTATATGCCGACCCATTCATGGCATTTGCTTGAAAGTTTCTGAAGGCTCCATTTCGATGCATATCTGCCAAGAAAGCATCTCTAACCATTTCATCTGTATAAAACTCCTGTTGTTAATGCTCTTAATCGATACTCATCCGTTGTCTCAGATCTTCCATTTTATCAAGCCGCGAGATGACATAACCTTAGGGCATTCTGCTAGACAATGTTTCTCCTTTGATCATGCATACATGGTGACCAGACAAGTTGAAAACAACAAAAGTTGTTGCATCTGGGTTTACACTTGTTATATTTTCTCCATCTATTGGATGAAACATTTCACATATATCAAGTCTGATCTCTGTGTTTGGCATATGGCTTGGGGAGTACTGGCAAAGGTGTTGAATCTTGGTGCTTGTTCTACACGTTTCGTGCTCTACTTCCACGCACCAAACTCCCATTCAAACATAGGAAGGGGAGGACACGTTGGGATGACGTCTTATAGAAAGATGCCACATATGTGCAGTGTCAAACATTTCTCCTTTAGATACGCGCTTACCTAAACCACTATGCTCAAATTCATTATCTCACACGGACTCCCAAACAAATCTAAAATACCATTTACGCTTTGCAATGGGTCCCACCTCTTCAACACTTGTGAACTTTAACCTAATTTGAGATTCAACACGGAATTTTTTGAATTAAATTCCAAGCTTAATTTCAAAATTCAACTTCCCCATGTAGAAAAATAGAATTGGTGAAAAAAATTATGAACGTTCAACTTTTCTTTAAAAAAAAATTATAAAATTAATATAATATTACTTTTTAAAAATAAACTTTATAATTTCATCGATTAAATATTTACATCTTTATTAAAAAAAATTAGGACATAAGATTTCTTGAAATAGTATGTTAAAACAAATACTTATATAACCTTATTTGATCGACAATGGATGATAATAATTCAAAGGAATCAAAATCTATGAAAACAATGAAAAAGACAAAGAAACAAATATACTAAATTATAGTATACAATGATAAATGTATAAATACTTATATTTTCAATTTAATTGATTACACAATCTTAAAATTAGTTTATATCTTCCTTCTATTTATCTATCGGCTACAACTTGCACCTCTTATTGGTGCAAGTGCTAGTTAAAGTGCTTGTAACCGTCAACAACGTTTCTTAGCTTTTGTACACAAAAATTGGAACTATAATTTTTTTAAGGGTTGCAGTTGTCTAGCAATAGGAATTTATATGATAAAAAATACTTTAGAGGTGAGTAGAATATGTATGTTGTATGTACGTACAATGCTTCACCGATGTAAGAAGTTACTCCAATCATGATTTGCACATAAGGTTTCTTCAGAAACTAAAAAGGTTTATCATCACGTACTAGTTAATGATGTCAGCTAATCATAATAGTGATTGTTCATCCCGCCACATCCATTCACAATGTGGGTTGTAGTACCTAATTATTATTGTCAATCAGTGCCATATATGATTTGTAGGAATTTTTTGACAGTATACATACATACTAGTATAGATGCATTACATGGAGATTATCTAGTGCCCAAATCAATACCATACCTTGCTATAGGGCAAGGGTCTAAACTTTGTGACTGCAAAGTGCTTCCACTTGTGCCTTTTCTGCCAGCTTCATGACCATGATACATGTACATAGATATTAGATTTTTTATTCGATATTTTCTTTGACCTAGCTTCCACAACTTAACTTTGATTAGTTTAGAGTTTGAACTCATTGTTGTACTCAGAGTTATGCTAGGTCTGTAAAAGGAAATCTCTTTGTATCACTTGGGGGTTCTTTCTTATTTTTTGCAATAGCTTAGGCTCTGCAATTATAAATTTGTCTTTTCCTTCATTTATGAAAATCCCCACTTTTTACCATTTGTCCCATTTAGCTATCTTGTGCATGTATCTTGTCTTGTGTTGGATGTTTCTTCTGTTTTTCAAATTTATATATTCTCATGTCAAATTTTCTCATGGATGTTGTGGTGTGAATTTACCTTTCCTTGTAGCATCTCATTAGTTCTTACTTGTATACGAGTACTCAGAAAATATATTAGAGTGAAACTTGTGTATGTCTAGGTTCTTTTTTGGTGTTATGTGCAGTCATAGATAGAGAGAAACCATAATTCTAATATGGCACATCACCTCCACATTTACGTTTATGTAATCCTCTTTCATCTTTTTACCTCAAGTTGTTAGTTTAGAGTAGATTAGGTGCACCCTAACTATAAGAAAATCATCCCTCTTTGGACATTTAGCCTTAAATGTGCTAGGTCCCACACTTGGAAGTTAATTCAATATTTCACCAGGTTTCTTGGGGGTCATACCCCAAGCATGGGTGCAAAATTTTTTGATAACACATACACAACCCATAAATGCTTTTGATGCGGAGAGCCAACATAGATTGTTGGCCTTCTATCTCACAAGTACTTATTTGAAAATACATTTCCAAGTATGCATCAAAAGCAGAAAGAACAACTAACACTTGTACTAATATGTTAAGAATAATTTCAGTTCAACCCAACAACCAAATCATCTAGCTTTCATAGCTTACCAAACTTTCATGGTAGAAATTTTAGTGGAACGTGATATAGGAGCACAAAAAACATGTCATATGCTCCAAAAATTGCCCTTGGTAATTTTCAATCGACCTTTCACATCTTTCAATGTTGGTCGAAAATTATTCCATCAAATAACAAGAACAACAAGTGAGCCAAATCTAATCTAGCTACTTACACACCTACATTAAATGCCCTCGAAGCTCTAGATGCTAATACTACTAGAATCTACAAGATATTTCTCCTACTCTACAAGTTGTAGGCAATGAAAATGGAAAGAGAGAGAGAGGTAAAAGACATTTTTAATGTATTCCCAAAGTTCTACAACATCCCAAAGGAGGACCAAAACAATTTAAATTTTTTTGTTGGAGTGAGGTACTCCTATACAAACATATTTTCCATATATAAACTAACATAGGGCTTACAAAGGATTTGATAATTGCAAATTGGAAGCAAATGAATGCAACCAAACATGATGTATGACATGTTATTTCACACCACCCAAGAGGAAGCAAGTTCAGAAGAGGAAGGGAGTGATAATGACAATAACGCAAGGGACATAATAGAGATGAATGAATGACAATCATTTTCACAAATGGGGCCCTCAAAAAATGTTAGCCTAGATGAGCTTAAGATGCTTGGAAGGTAAGAGTTTGATAAGTTAGTGTGATACTAGTGCAATAAATGGGATCATATTCATGTTTAAGGGTGAAATAGATACTAATGAATCTAACAATATAAACTATGTGAGATGAGTTAATTAATTAACCATTTCAACACTAACACTCAAAATACACGAGAAAGATGAGCTTCCAAACATAACTCTTAATATGACCCAAGTTACATTAGAAAAACCCAAGAAGATGAAGGGATGCCAATGCTAAACCCAAATTATATCAAGGAAGTATGCAAGAAAGTGCTCTTTCATGCAATGTAGGACTTGATTAAAGATGTGTAAATGCAAATGTGAAATTGAACTAATTGATTTAATAAGAAAAGTAAGATAGATCTAGATGCTAAGTATATGCAATCAACCCAATTAAGATATGAAAATAGGTCTAAACTAAGAAATTAAATGAATTATAGAGTAATCACCTTGAAATATGAAGAGGGATATTTTTAACCTATGGCAGAACTTCCGGCTGTGGATTCTCGATCACAATAGAAAACCCAAAAAATGTTATTTTCCTCATACCTCTTGGAACAGGTTGACTTGGTGCAACATGTTTTAGACACTTTTCCATGAAGTTATCAGGTTCTCAGGACACTATAAAAAATTTGACCTAACTTCTTTAGAAATATCTAGGAAAGTAGTTTCCATATCTGTGGTTGTAATTCTGATATCCTGCTCCTACACATAGAAAAAATTGTTTTGGGGTTTGGGTGGATGAGGGCTTCACCAAGGAAAGCCCAAGATTGAGAAATCAACCTTGAATTTGAAATGTAAACATCTAAAGAAAACAAGAAAAATGTAAGTATTCACCTTTCTTGTAGAAACCCTTGTCAATAAGGATTTTGTAATGCTTTTATGTTGTAGATGTTGAATTTGCAATAATGGATGTAGGAAATCTCTACAAATGCAATGGATCTACCAAAACCACATCATGGAGTCATGGATGGAAATGTGAATCAATGAAGAAGAAGAAGATGAATGACTCAAATGTAGATCTCCTCCCTTGATGGCTAGAAAAATGCTAGATTTTGAAGAGAAAATACTCACAAAGGATCCTTGAATCTTGAATGCTTGATGGATGCTTAAATGCTTGAAATTTCTCATGTGATTATTGGATCTCTAATGGATGTTAAATGGAGGATCGAGATGTTCATGGATGTCAAAATGAGGTTCCTAGCCTTCCTTTTATACTAGTTTTTAGGTAGGAAAACAAACCAAGCTAACGAGGTTTAGCCAATTTTGTAATTTAATTCCTTGAGACAACACTAGCCCTGGGATTTAAAACCCCTAGGGAATAGGTTGACCTAGTTGACTTATTATGAAACAGGATGACCTAGTCAAATTATTATGAAATAGGTCGACCTGGTCGACCTATTCCAGGGTTGGTCCATAGGGAGCTAGCCCTGAGGTCTTGGAGACTACATAGTTGAAAGTGGAAGATATGGTACAAAACATGAGAAAAGAGGTATCGAGCACCAATCCATCCATGGTCCATAAATTCAGTAAAGGATGAGAGATAAAAGGTCTTAAATAATGAGTGTGTCCATGATGGAGGAGAATCTCGGGTCCTTGGAAATCCCATGTCACCAAAAACAAGTTTGAGTTTTTTGTGTTGCTCAGTTCCTTCTTTGACCGAGTTGGTCAGTTAATTTCCTAGCACTCGGTTAACCTTGCTTACCGAGTTGTTTCTTTTGGTTTTCTATTCTGGCCCTAATCGGGAAGGCCTTACAGTCCAGAATGTATGAATCAAATTGATGAATAAAAGGACCTATTATGTATTCTCTCTCTCACTTTGTGTATAATTTCTTATGTGTGTGATCTCTACAAGGTGGATTTGGATTAGGGTGTGTCTTGGGTGACCCCACAATAGTGGGTTACACTTTTTTAGACATGTTGATTTTTGCTGAAATAGAAGATTTTTAATAAAATGTGATTATCTAAGCCTTGAGAGGTTCCATTTGAAGGAATTAATTACAAATGTTTATAGCTCAAAGCCTCTTAGATTAAAAAAACATTGATATAACATCTATACTCCTCATTCATACCTGCAATGGAGTCTCCTTTACACCTGTTAAAATGTTGACAAAAAATCACTTTGAATTTATCTTTTGGGATATCAAATGAATCTATTTGAAAAACCTATCTATGTAGTAAGGTACTTTTGAGAAAAATATTTCCAATGATTATAATGTTAATATATATTAAGTTTATTATGACTTTGTATTTTTAGTTTTACTAAACATAGATATTTCACTGTATTTGTATCTCTATGTTTGACACTTGTGGAAAAATAGTAAATGATAGAAAAAAAATTCTAAAAAATATATATGCCCTAGGTATTTAAGTTCTCTTTCTATAAAAATAAAATAAAAATAAAATTGGACAAATACACGACAAGTTATAAGCCATGTAGTTAAGGTATGTCAAATTACGGTTAGTCAACTTCAAACATTAATAAAATATGGAATAATCATGATAATTTCATCAAACCTATTGCATGCTCTCTGTATGGATGTTATAAAACTAATTTTGAAAGAATCACATTGATATCTATTTTAGAAAAAAAGTTATGCTCTATGAAAATAATGTAACTCTTTGAAAATGACATTTTCAGCAACATACCAGTTTTTGTGGGAGAAAGAAAAAACCTTTCAAAACAATTCAAAAATAAAAATAAAAAATATATTTAGAATCTAGACATAAAATCTTAAAAGACTCTAATTTACTTCATCTTCTGATTTCAAATGGTTTAACGACAATATGCATCCGAGTCTAAAAGTTTTTTTTTCAAAATGTAGAGTTCAATGTCCGTTCAGGCCAAAAAGTGTAACCCAATATTGTGGGTTCACCCTCTTTGTCCCCTCATCCACCCCTCCCTTGTGTCAGGTGGTATTAGAGTGAAGGTTGAGATTTGGATCTAGATTTGAATCTAGATTTGTGAATCTTGGAAACGATTGGAATTGTTTCCTTGCTGATTCTAACTGCTACTGGCCTCATCCTTCTTTTTTGGATCTTCATTTCGGCCACCATATGACCATCTACTAGATCTTCCACCATGACCTCTTCCGTTCTATTTGCTCTCAAACTTCTTGTTTAGCTTTTCCTCTACTTTTAGGGAAAACTGGTATGCCTCCTCAATATTGTTCATTCGAACCAAATTCAACTCCTCTTGAATGCTTGGCCTTAACCCATTAAGGTATTAGGTAACTTTCTCCTTATTAGCTTTTGCATGGCCTATTCTGATGAGGAGTCAATAGAACTCCTCTGTATACTCCTGAATAGATCTTCCTACTTGCTTCAAACTTTGCATTTTCTTTAGTAGGTCAAGCTCATAGTCAATAGGAATGAATTATCGCTTCAATTTATCCACCATTTGATCCCATCTTGTGATTTTATCTTTCCCTCTTCTATTTCATTCCAATTGAATCTCTTGCCACCAGATCTTCACATGACCTTTCAGTCTGGCCTTCATAAATTTGACCCGATCAGGATCCTCAACATCTTCATGCTCAAAATATTCCTCACATTCATTGATCTAGTCGATCAATTCTTCTGGGTTAAGATTTCCAGAAAATGTAGGAACCTCAATCTTAGGTCTTTTCCCAATCTTGGAAATGGCCTGAAAAAGTCTTTCTTCCTCTTGATCTTCTTCTTCGGCTTCATCTTCGCTTTCGTCTCTGACATTAAGATTCATTCCTCTACGAATCTCTTCTTGAAATGCTTGCACTTATCTCTGGAGCATTCTAACCTCAGGTGTTACAACACCAACTCTTCTGCCACCTTCCCTTCGTGGAGGCATTTTTGTGATATGCACTGAAACCCTAACCACGGTCTTGGTGCAAACTGCCTCACAGTCGGTGATCTATTTACACACTCAGGAACTCCTACTCTGATACCACTTGATGAAGGGTGCTCCACTTAATACCACAAACACATAACAGAAACAAAGAAACAACAACAATTTGTAAGAATAGAAAATGGGCTTCTTATTATCTCCACAAGTGTGGAATTCCAAATTTTAAAATTATAATATGCAAAGCCACATGGGCATTCCCTTTACAATATTCTATAGGACAAAGCCTCGAATCATTACCCAGATCTACCTAAAACTACCTAAGACAACACTATGGGCCTTCTTTATATAGGCAATTTCTACCACCCTAGAAGGTTCCAAAAATTTAGCCCAAAGGGTTGACCAAACGTAGAATTATTTTATTTTACAATTTATTACATCAAATTCGACTCAAAATAAATTTTGAAACCCAAATAGAAATTTTGAAGGAAAATCATTTTCCGCCATTTCAGGTGACCCAACTTCCGAAGACCATAAGTCATCACCAGTTGCTCCAATTGACTATTATAACCCCAATTCGAAAAGGCCACGTACCGTTCTACAGGGTTGACTCACACTAGCACCCATCACCTAAATTCTCAACCTCAGCTGGGGCCTCTAAATCCTTCAAAACTGAGTTCAAAGTTTTTGTACACTACTGCCAATACCAAAAATCTTCAATATCTACAAAGCTAGACTTGATCTGTCAATGAAACTTTACCGGCAAGCTGATACAACTGAGATGAACCTCCACATGTGAAATCAGAACATTCTGAGATTATATGACCAACTTACTCAAAATAGCAAGTTTCCATAAATAACAACTCTACATAAGATAACCCTTATTGAATACAAAAATAGAAATATTTTTGGGTGATGCAAGATTGCTCTTATACCCAGGATGCTCCTGTATCAAAATGTCTACAAAGTCAATGTTTTAAGGTGTACAATGTGGCATATATGCCATCTCAAATTGTGTCAAGTGACATCTCTAAATGACCACAAAACTAAAACTACATCCTATGTCATAGGGGGATCATCAAAATGTAGCCTCTTTGAAGAAGTGTTGGGCTTTGATTGATCCTACATCAAAAATGAGTTCAAACCCAAGTTAGATTGCTTACTCTATATATATATATATATATATATATATATATATATATATATATATATATATATATATATATATATATATATATATATATATATATATATATATATACATATATATATATATACATATATATATACATATATATATATATATATACATATATATATACATATATATATATATATATGTATATATATATGTGTATATATATGTATATATATATATGTATATATATATATATATATATATATATATATATATATATATATATATATATATATATATATATATATGTATATATATATATATGTATATATATATGTATATGTATGTATATATATATGTATATATATATGTATATATATATATATATATATATATACATATATATATATATATATATATATATATATATATATATATATATATATATATATATATATATATATATATCTATATAATTCTTAATTCAAACACTAATTTAATTAAAATTATAACTGAATACAAATATCTGTACCTGGTCTCTCGGTCGCCTACCACGATCAGGTGTCCTAGCATAAGTCCTGGGTAGCGAAGGGACCATGCCAACAATACCAACTCTAACCTATAAATATACATTTGCAATAATGAGATTAGTAGAGTGGTGCAAGATAGAGTAATAAATCTAAAAAATAGGATGATAGCATAATAAAATTACAAATTGATTGAACTAAAATTAAAACTTACATCTGGTGATCCCTCCTCTAGAATAGTGGGCTGGGTCAACAAAGATACAAAAGATTCTTGTGGGCCCTTCCTCACACTCGGAGTAAGCTATGAGAGTAAAAAGATTGTCAATTATATATCAATCTACTTCATCATAACAACCCTGGTTACAAAATACAAATAACAATATGTAAAAGTCTACGTACAATCAGGCTATCACTCCGAATCGAGATGCTTGTAACCCTACGCTCCCGAACCAATGTCGAGACATCATCAATAGCCACACCCTATACAATAAAGTGTAAGTAAAATATTTATTACTATACACAAGTGGCATACATATGCATGCATAATTAATCTTAAACAATTAACTACCTTTCCTTTGTCGACACCTAATGAAGGAACCCCCTCATGCCCCCCACTGACATCAGTTGTAGCCTACAAAAGTACAATAAGATGACAATATATTAGTAAATGTATGAATTTTATTGCTCTAATTAATAGAGATTTAAGCATGTACACCAAATGATATAAAAAAACTAATGGGTACATAATTTATAATATACCGTATAATCATCAAGGCCAAATGAAATGGCCAAAAGTGTGGACTCATCCACATGTCTCACCTCCTCCTGTGTCATCGACTGAACATAAATGAAAAAAATATATATACATAAGTGCATGTAATCATTAAAACTAATCTAAATAAATAATTTTTTTTTAAATTAAATAAGTCACGTGACAAATTTATTTATAATGTTTACTCTTACCATATCAATAGGAGTCCATGGCTCTAGGTACACCTCGTGAACACTCTCATGAGACGTAGATGCTCCATGAGGTGTTGCAGCCTCTATAGTTGCATCACCTATATCCTCCTCAGCAATAATATACTGATATGTATCAGCATCAGTAAGCGCTCCAAGGCAAAAATTCTTGCATATAATGCAAATATGGGGCTTGCATACATGTGAACTCCAACGAGATGTCAATGTGCCAACATCATCCACACTAGGAGGCAACACTAACCTGGTTTGCGTGATCAGCTGATCACTCAACAAATGAATGACCCTAATAGTATGTGAGACAACCTCTGCAATGATATCAGGATGTTGCACTCAAGGAGGGGGTGCGACGTCAATTGGGGGGACAAAGGTAGTGGCCTTTTTGTGCTGGGCAAATGGCCTAGTCTGAGGAGCTCCTCTGCCTACGCCCATGTTGGGCCTCATACTCCAATAATCAACATGGTGACCAAGCACAAACTCAGCATACAATTTTTTTATGAAAAACCATCCACCAACGATCCCAAAAGTGTGTGTGCATTGCTTCATTTGTGCACCATTTTATTGATAATTTGGGCTTTTTGGGGTCAACTTGTATTCCGATTTTAGGATTGACAAAAAGGGTGGCTATATCTTCCTTACTTATATTAAAGGCCACAATCCCATCATGGTCAAGCCCGTCATCAAATTGGGCGTGCATATCATCATGCCAATGAAGAGCAGCATTATGTTACTGTGTGAGTGTGTCAATATTTTCAACATTTGTATTTAGTGTGGCAAGCATGGGACCTAATGTAGGTATATTTTGATATGTGTTTTGGAAACCTTGTATTGTGTTCAAATTATCTTGTATCAAATCTTGTAAAGATATAGGGTTTAGATACGGGGGATTGTTTTCGGGATCGTTATTTGGTGCGGGAGGGTTATTTTCTTCATTATTGTTAGCCATGCTTGATTAAATAAAAAACAAATCTAAATTTGAATCTATTTTCATATATTATTACAAATATAAATACAAAACCCTATTTCAACAAAAAAAAACTACATTTAGCATGAAAATGAAATAAAATAATCAAAATATACAAATAATTTACATACCGAATATGCTGGGGAGTCAAATTTGTTGTTGCCAAAATTAGATACCTGAAAATATATCATGTATATGATATTTCAAGCCATCTTCACAAGCAAAAACATGAAAAGAAATGAAGAAAAGGGCTCGCAGGTTTTGAATTTATGCCACAGGTATCGAGTACTCGATATGGTATCGGGTACCCGATTAGGCCTGTGTTTTGGTGTCAAGTTTTCCCAGGTGTATTGACACCCAGGCCTACTAAAAAGTCAACAAGCATTTTCATGTGCTTTTGGATGAGTGAAAAGTGAATATTTTTCACATCGCCACTTTTTGGCCCCTCATGATCTTGCACATACCCGTGAGGTGATCCTTGATATCATTCTTGAAAGTATTGAGACTATCTTCAAAATTCTCATTCACAATGATTATGGACAGGTGTCTAGGGAGTATGCAGAGAATTTTTACAAGGATGAAACAACCATCAATCCTTTATCAATGAAAACTATCTCAAAAGGCCGAGGAACAGAAACTAGCTAGACAAAATGACTCTACATAGGGCCTACCTTAGAGAATATATTAATAATTATATTACCCTCTTGAGTAGAGTCCTTGGTTAGCCATGAGCTAGATAGCTAGAGCCATGGATGGTCCTCTACATCAAAACAATCCAAATGAGAAAAGAGAAGATAGACTAGGGGAAAGTTATCAACGATAACCTGAATGAATAAATACTAAGAGTGAAAACTAATTCCAAGTTCTTCATGACCTCATATGTAGTGTATCTCCTAGCAGTGTATGCCTCCTTCCCTAGATTGAAGAGAGTTGGTTCATTAACAAACCCAAAGACTTGTATTTATTCTCATTACCCACAAGAGGTAAATAAAGAAAAGGTAGAGAAGTTTGACTACAAAATTCTCACTATTTTCAAAGTTGATTTTCATTGTTCAAAAGTTGAGCTCGTTTTGTTTAGATAGGTGTAACGGGTGTAATAGTCCTAGCAAGACAAGCCATAAAAAAGTTTGGTAATTGGGGAACAAACTAGGTATATGGAAACAATCCCGAAACTAGACACAATCTCACATAAGTTAGACACGTCTACAAAAGTGGATCCAAACCTAGTGCGGTATTATTAAATTCAATAATTTATGACACTAGACTAATCAATTAGTATTCAATTATCTATAACAATTCTATAGGATACACAACCTCTACTCGTATAATTTCTCGATGAGTTGCTTTTACATATTGGTAAACCATAAGTATGGACATTTTATTTAGATGGATCTTGCACCAACCATGGCTCAAGAGTAGCAATCCTTTTGGTATCACGTAAAGGAGATCTTGTCCCTTGATATTTTACAATTAGTTTTCCATGTGTAAACAATATAGAAAAGTATGGGGCCTAATTGGTAGGTCTAAAATTAGCTATTCAATGAAAGACCTAACATCTTTCAATTTTTGAAGATACACATTAAATCCTTAAATAAGTCATAGATAATTATCTCCTTAAATAAGACATAGATAATTATCTTACCAAATATGAGAAGTTGCTCCTCTACGAGTATACATGAAGGATATCATTGAGCATATCTCACTTAGTTCTAGTTCACTACATAAACATATAAGCTCAAAATATAGATATTGTGTACGACATGATTGATCCCACTTCCTTCCAATATAATGATATTCATACTTATTTCCAAACCCAAACTCTCCCATGTAACTTATTGCATCACCAAAAATACAAATCTTGGTGGCACCATCTATAATAGAAGTTTTGGTAGTACACTTTTGCGGGTCATTTAACTCAAATGAAGCTAATTTAACACTTCTAGAAGTCCAATATAACGAATATGACTCCTCTAAATATGCATGAAGAAACGTGGATCTCATGGAAGTGTGAAGGCAAGTGTTGATATTTTTCCCCTCTACCATCTAATACAGATGGATATTCTAGTGTCATTGAAAGATACGATTTGTTTAATATTTATGACCGCGGAAATTGGTTTGTGAGATTATAATATGTGGTGAGTAGAGGAAAGGGTGATCGGGTATAAAATTATTCGATCGCTGTGTTAGGGAAAACGTGGAAGTGCATTTTATTTGTACTCAATAAGTAAATGAATAATTTTCTGTGCAACACCTTCTTTGTGAACTTCCTCGATAGATTATTTTAAATAAATTAAATCAAAATAATGAACTAATTAGACCATTCATTTTTATGTACGATCTGACTTAGTTATAATGTGTGTCAAATAAAAGGATTTGGAGAAGATGGGGAACTCCCATATTAACAAAATGAAAAGCAAGCCCATGTCAACAAAATGATAAGCAAGCCCATGTTAATAAAATAAAATGAAATGAAAAACAAGCCAATCATTTGGTAAATAGGTGAGCTTCTCTATCCATCATACAACACATGTTAGCTCCCTCAATTAGATTGCATAAGAAATAAGCTTCAACTAATTTAATTAATCACAATCCAAAGTGCTATGTTCTCAAAAGTGGGAAACATAAGTAAAGACCCAACAAATGGTACTCATGATGGTGGTTTCTTATAATTTTTGTAGTTCTATTAGCAAATGTTTCTTTCCAGCTCATATTTCATCTTGTTATATCAAAGAGGAAGATTAAAAACTATTGAACTCTTTCCACTTTCATTGGTCTAATAACTAATAGTATGTCTTTTATCAAAAATCTATTGCAGATTACCTTTCAACACATTTTCCAAACATTGGTCGAATCTCACTTGGACAATATTTATGAAGTTATTTATTCAATTGTATCTTAATTAAAAACAATATGAATGTACTTGTCATTCATGTTTATACTCTAATCAGTTTATTTTCCTATAGGTAGTCCACTTCCATTTACTTGGCATGTGGAAAAACATTCTATTTGACATACTCTGTGCTTAGAAATTTGATACCCAAATTTAAGCATGTATTGGTTCAACATGAATTTGATGATGTTTCTAGCATTAAAAAAATGTAGAAACCCTATTCATTTTCTTTCACTTAACGTAGTCTGAATTACAAACAATGGAAAATTGAAGCGAGGTTAAAATGTACATGCCTCCTAACCTCCTATCAACAAAAATATTTAAATTAACCTTCTATCATTGTAACAATTGAGAATTTCACATTTAAGTCGCAATTGCTCCCCAACATTACCCAAAATCCATATTGCTGTAGGGGCATCCAAATTTATGCCCACTCAGTCATATGTTAGCCCTTTGACTCTATTTAACATGGGCAATGAGAATGGTAAAGGCAATGCAGCGCAGGAGTAAATGACAATTATTTTATTTATTTATTTATTTTATTTTTATTTTTTCCATTCATGACATGTTTTTGGATGAGTTATCTTGGGGAAAGTGGGAAAATGGGTGTTGGGGAGAGAAGTTTTTGAGTTATGGAGAAGAATTTGGAAACATAGTTTTTTTTTGTTTTTTTGGTTGACGTGAGCGGCTGTTGTTAAAATCAGTATGGTTTTAGGCCTGTGATGAGACTATCAGTTTTGACTTCATGTTTATCAGTCTAGAGGTTCTATTTGATGTAATCTCAATCTTGAGAAATTTTTGTAATGTTTCTTTTGGGAATTTGAATGAATAATGAAGAATTTATTTTGCAAATTTTTAATTCTATTCATAGCATTTGTGTGGCTTTATTTTGTATTAAGCAAAAGGGGTTTTGTGTTCTAATCCCTATTACATCAGTGATATAAAAGCCAAAAGATTATGATTGTGCAATATGGATTTCCAACTGAGAAATATAAATTTCCAAAGTGGGCCTCTAACCAACCTTTAACTTTTGTGCAAATAACAAGCTAAAAAATTCCATTTGTTCTTTATCTTGAAAAGATATCAAATGAGGTCCTATGATTCTGAGAATAGACATGGTGGATCATTTTTAAGTAGACAATTTTAGGGGATAATCGTTTTGATAAGAAAATCATCGGACACCAAGATATCTTCCTTGTAAAGTGGTTATTTGAAAGATTTTTAATATGCAAACTACAAAGTTGTTAGGAGCCCTAAAGCTTAACAATTGATAGATGTATCAAATTTAACTTCTAAGGTTGAAGATTTGTACACATGGTTATTTATAAGAGGCAAATATGATTTCAAGGTAAATTCACTTATCAGTTTGAGTGTTCATAATGGAACCTTTTAGGGTTACCACTGATTTTTCACATTTAAGGAACACTAAATTTTATCTCAAAATTAGGGTTACAATACGAACCAAATGTTAGGGTATAGATCATCTAGGATGTTCTGTACCTAAGTATACATCACCCAAGGTGTCACTAGCTCATTTGGGTGCATTTTCTAAAGACTGTTTCTGATGAACCTTGTTGTTTTCTTTGTGTTGCCAGATATTAAGAGGTTAATTGTGTCATTTTCTTTTCTTTTTTCAAACTTGTCTGACGTTCATTGAATTTTTCATAGATATGACTTTTGTCAGAGGTTAAAGCGAGATTTTTCTAGAATTTTGACAAAAAATAGGAAATTAAAAAAGTAAAAAAAAAGCCATTAGGGTTACTCAAGTATAAAATATAAACTGCAACTGTAATTTTCGGGACAATGACAATGTTTTGCTATGTTTGTGAAGGTTATAGACCGAATGTTTTATAGTTCGATTTTGTTTCCTGTGAAGAAAAATCATGTCAGACAATATTGATCAAGAACAAAATAAGGAGACAATTGCTAGATTATGGTCTAGCTTAAAAAGAAAAGGTGATGAGAAATGTTATTGTCCTTGAAAAAATTGCAAGGGCTTAAATACAAGAATATTTTTAATCATAATAATTGAGAAGCATTGTAGGTAGCATGGCCACATGTCAGCATGGTCACAATTGGAGGAGATGAGTTTTTGGATCAAGCATAACGAACATGAAATTTTGAGAATGTCATAATGGTGCCTAACTGAGCATTCTAATTATATGTGCTAACTTTTTAGGCTAGTACAATTTGATTCATTTGATGTCGTAATCGATAAATATTATTTATGATAAATTGAGTTAATATTTATCTTTGAAACATTGTTGTGACAAGATGAGCATGAGGGCCTAGGTCATGTGATGAATAGAAAAAGTGGATTCGCTAACCTTTAGAGGTGATTTATGAGCATGAGTGGATAATTTGTTGACTAAATGAGTACCGCATGTTAGTTGGAATGTACACAAACAATTTATTTACCAATATTTACTTATGATCAAGTTCTAATCTAAAACTAATTTTAGTTAAAATTTTGTAACCTTTAAATGATTATGTTGTCTCTTGAATACTGAACATTAAAGCTTTCCCTCCATGAGATATTGATATTGTGAATGAGTTAAAAATATTGCAAGTGTTTACATAACAGTATGATAGGAATGCCGATAAGAAGAAACTACCAACTTAGTCAAGACATTGTCATGCAAAGGTATGGTAAGCACATGGATGTGTGTGCATTAATGTGACTTTTGAGCTATTATGTATAATTATTTATACTTGTTAAAAGCATTGAGATGAGGGAATCTTATTTTAATAAAAAAAATAAAGAAATGTTAGGAATATTTGATTCTAATTTTGATTATGATATCAATAACATGGACTGATGTTTTGATTTATTTCTATGAATGTAACAGATTGAACGACACAACACAAAAAAGTGAATATTGTTGCAGAGAGGTAGCCTAACCTTATGAATCTTAAGGGTAGTGATATGGAATTCACACACCTGCATAGAAATTATTCTTAAAAATAATTACTTGATGCATGTGTGTGTTTGTTTTATCTTAACTATATTTTCTTTAAATTTTTATTTACATTGTCTTTGAAATATTTGATTTTGATGAATATGCATGTTAATTTTTAGAAATACTTAGAAAAAGGAAAGTTAGACTTCATTAAAGATAAACAAATTTCTAACCATACTAGGTGTGAATTTTTGTCAAAATTATTGTTTTGATGGTTTATGCATATTTGCATCACTTTGAGTGTTTGCAAAAATGAATGCTTCATTACATTTTAGAAAAATGAAAATATGAGCCATGTTTGGTATGAAAATTGTTAGTTTTTTTGGTACAATGATGAACTAGATTGATGCATTAGGACAATGCATATCTTAAGGGGGAAGGATATCACAACCCTCTATTTTTATCTTCTAATATTCAAATTCAAATATATTTATTTTATTTATCTTTATTTTAATTGTCTTAAATTAATGAGATGGTTTAAAAATTATGACCTAATATATGTATTTATGAGTTTTAATAATGATAGAAAGAATATTCAAAACTATTTTGGTCCTTGCATATTCTAGAATGAAACCCTTAGTGAACTTCCTATAAAAGCTTGCTAATCCATGAAATGATCTCAATGCCTCTATTGCACTTCTAGGTGTTGGCCATTGTAAGATAGCTTTCACCTTTTTTGAGTCCATCTTGATGCCTTTTCCTAATATAATAAAGCCAAGTATGCCATTTCCTTCTTCACAAAGCTGCACTTATGGAGGTTAATAAAAAAAAATCATTTCTAAGCTTCTCAAAAAAAAAATTCTAACATGCATAAAATGTTCTCCTATTGTCTTAGTATAGATTAAAAATAAACAATACGTTTCTCACCACCACCTTGTGTCATTGAGCAGTCCTCATTTGATTGTACCAGAAATAAGAGTTAGAATTTTGGCACCTCTTTTCCATGATGTCAAATGACATGTTAGTCCTTAGGTAGAGGAATCATCCTTCTTTCATCCACATTCTCCAACATGTCCTCAAACTCACTCAAAAATAACTTCTTAACTAATTTCAAGTACATAAGGGGCTCACAATATCCTTGCCTTCACTTGCATCACATAGGCTAGAAACAAACATCATAGAGATGTATGTGTTAACCTAATAATGATGCTTTGAATTCAAAATATCACCACCCATAATACTTTGAATTGGATCAACCACCATTCCATGACTAGAATTAAACACTTTCTTTGATCTCTTCTTAGAAATGTCTCCGAAGGAAGAAATCTGCAGCCTTCTGGGCATATCCATGGTTGCTATCCCAAATCCTAAATATCATTTGTGAGGAAAATTGTGTTGCTTCTTTAAAATGCATATCCCACATCCAATAATAATGTGACTTAAAATTTGAAAAATATGTAACAGCTCACACCTTGTACCAACTTGGCCCTAAAAAAATGGGGTCATAACACTATAATTTCCCACAAAAAAACTTTGGGATATATATCTTTCAAATACTATTGTCTCATTCTCTAACCATCTCCCCACCTTCCATCATGCTACCTTTGTCGCCATTTAATCTTCATTGGATTTAGCCAATTCTCCTAAGAAGAGATTTGCATTTCTTGAAGTTTATCTTTATCATCAAAAGCTTTTCCTAAGATTTGCATTTTCTTGAAGTTTCATTACAACTTATTGTTAACATTCATTTATGTTTTTATCTGTGTATTTATTATGACAAATGTCATGTAAATACTTTCATTAGGCAATCCCACGAATGGATTCTATCTCCCATTCTTGCAAGTGGTGTAATTTTCTAAGGATTGGACACTTGATAAAGAACTTAGAGCATCTTCTTTTAAATGTTTGGCTTTGATCTAGAATTATATATAATAAAATAAGGTATGATTAAATATTCTTGTTTGTTCCATCAAGTTCAATGGATTTTATATTTTTTCGTATAAGAGAAACTTTGAGGGTTTTAATTTTAAGATTCTTTTCTACATACTTTTTATCCTTTGTAAAATGTCTTGAAATTATTTCAATTACTATTCCCTTGCTCATTGCTCCACCCTATAGTCTTTGCCTTTGATAATTGGGAATCACATTTTATTTGGCTTTTAATTTAGTTGAGAAATTCTATAATTTTGGATGAGTTATACCAAGCTAACTTTTTATTAGTGCAATGGATTTTTCTACTTAAGGTAACAATTTATACTCAAAGTTTGATCTAGTTTACAATCATTCAGAATAACTATAAAGTATGATAAAAGAATCCAAATTCATCTCATCAAATAGACATACAAATAACTATTTTACTTTCCATTATAACTAACAACCCTCCTAGAAAGGTTCCCAAATTATATGAAAGATATTGCAAACAAATTTAAATTAACAACATTTAAAAACAAAAATTAACTTTTCCTCAAGCAGAACAATTTTTTTGTCAACATATTGAATAATAATAAATGAAAATCCTTTCAAAAAAATGGCTCCCACCTTAGTTGCTAGGATTTCTGTCATTGTTCCTTTCTCAAGCGTGTCGTGTCTTCTTGGTGCTAGCTTTGGGGGTCCTATTGCTGCTTTGACAACCTATGGGGCCTCATTTCTTGGAGATTTGAGGGGTGCAGGTGCCTATCCCTCTACTCTCATTGTCTGCTGACCTCCTTCGTCAACCCCTTTGGCAATTGGTTCCCATCCTTCTAGTGCCTCTATGTTTGTGGGGACTCTTGTTGGTTCTGGTGCGGGGGAGTCTTCGGTCCCTTTAGTTGTTGTGCAACCCTCATCTACTACTAGGTGTGGTTGTGTGGCAATTGGTAGGCCTAGGGATTCTTTTGGGTCCAAGCGTTGTCACGAAATTAGAAGTTTTTTTTTATGATTTCAAATGTCATATCTATGAAGATGAATGTGGAGTTGGAGGAGGAAATATATGCCAATGTATCCATCTTCTCCTCTCATGTTGTTGTCTGCAGATTTAGGGGTTTTTTACCGAGCCTTTCTCAATTGCATGCTTGGATTTCTCAACAATGGGAACCCTTCATTTTGGGTATAGTCTAAATTTTCCCTATGGATAGGGGCTTTTTCATTGCTAAATTCAAAAAAAATCAAGATAGAAACATCATTTTGTTTGATCATTTTATTAACTTGGGATGATAAGTTCCTAATGGTTAAGCCATGGCATGTTGATTTCTCCCCTTTCTCTAAAAATTTTAACATGATTTCTATCTGGGTGTGGCTTCCTCACCTTCCTCTTTATCTTTGGTTTGATGCTTGGTTGGAGGAAGTGGGTAATGCATTACGCGATTTTTTGATGGTAGATGTTGAATCTTCTAATACCTTGCATTCTACTTATGCTCGGATTCTTGTGGAGATAAATATCTCTAAAGAGCTGCCAGCTAAGATTGTGATTAACTCTTCTAAGGGTAGTTGGGTTCAAATCTTGGACTATGAAGCGGTTCCTTTTAGATGCAAAAGATGTTTTAAAACTTGGTGTGTTTTTGCTCAATGCAGTTTGGTGAAAAAGTAATGGTATGCCACGTGATGGAATGATGCTTCTGAACAACATTATAGGTTGAGAAGAAGTTTGATAGAAGCTTCTCCCAAGTGGCTGCACAGGATACTCTTGGTCTCGTAGCCTCTTCCCAAGCTGATTTGGTTACTACTAATAGGGGTGTGAAGGGTGTTGTGTCCTTTTGAATGTTTGGATTTTGGCTAGGTCTTCTGCTCCTAGTATTGATGCACTAGTTGCGTCTCAGGATAGTGCTATCTGCAATAAGGCTTTTACTCAAGATTGTGTTGTGACTATTGAGAGACATGTTGTTGCTAGCCCTATCTCTCTGGATGTTGTTGGCTCTATCTTTGGCTCTTTTGTGAATGGTGCTAGTCTTCTCTATTAGGGTTTTAGGAGTCCAACACAAGATTCTATGGCTTGTTAGGATGTGGCTACTAAGGTGGAGGGGGGCTAGATTACAGTGAAAGGTAAGAAATCTAAGAAGTCTATGCCCTCCTTTGCTATGACCCTTCACTCCTACAAGGGCATGGCTAAAGGTAAATCTTAATTTGTGGGTGTCAGGGTTGAAATTTCTTTTGGTCCTTTGCTTTGTTCTTGACTGCATGTTAATTTTTTCGTGCAACAATTGTTTCAGGTTTGGGGAGCCTAGTGGTAAAACCCTCATTTCGATCTTGATCCATTTCTTGTTGTGTGCTTTCGTGGATTATCTTTTATGACTTTTTTGTATAGAGTTTCGGGTCCCTTCAAAACCCTTGTTTCCCTAAATCAATTTTTTTTTCTCAAACCTTCTTTTAATTATAAATTGTTTAATTTGTCTTCTCAAATCAAATTTCTATTTCATTTTAAATATATTTTACTATGAGTATATCTATTGCACCTATGTTTTCTTTCCTTTCTCCTCAAGTAAATACCGTGCAACCCAGGGATAAGTCCAGGCATGTGGTAGAATTTTACGTGTGTTGAATAATTCTGCTTTCTTTATTTTAAAGAGTTGAGATTTTCTCTCTCTGACGTTCCGTGTGTTGAATAATTCCGCTTTCTCTATTTTTAAAGTTGAGATTTTCTCACTCTACAAATAGAGACTATCTCTGTGTAAGATTTAGTACTAGTCGAGTTATGGAAATTACAGAATTTGATGCCTGGATATCACGTGAACTAAGGTCATTCTTAGGTGATGGAATTAAACAAAGGTCATTTGATTTTTCTCCATTGCTGTTTTGGGGTCTATTCTCCCCTCTTCCCTCCGACTCCACAGAACTTGAATCGTCGGGAGTCCTACGATTTTGCTTCTTACAATCTTTATTAGGCATAGAGGGACGCATAATTGATCCCCCGGTGTATAAGCAGCTTTTTAACTCTCTAATTAATACCATGTATTCTTCCTTTCTTTCCTACTCCAAAGAGTTTGGTGTTTGCAAAGATAAAATTAATACAGGGACGCGTTCTTCCTGCTCAAAAATTCTTGCGCAAGCACAACAAAGAACTCGCTTACTCCTTGGACCTTCTGCAATGCATCGTTTCATGCTTCACTGGGCTTCCCGATTCACCACAGAATCGTTATTAATCCGGGGGCAGCATTCATCCCTGCTGAGAGTTTCATACAACTCAAATATTGGAGGAATCTGGAAGATTACATCTTATTCTCCACTGCTCACCATGAAAACCACCAGCGAACGTTTTTCGATAGATGAAGAACGTCTACATCGAGCTTTGAGTTACCATCTCCTTCACTGCGTCTTTCAATTTGCACATGTCGTCAATGTCCACCAACATTGGATTGAAGTTTGCCTGCAAATGGATAATGTCAGGTGCGATGTGTGTCCGTTGCACCCAGTGTACCGTGGATATATGAAGATCACAGATGCTCTTCTAAACGAACGACACTTTCCTGCCAAAATTTGTTTGACAATTGGCCCTGAGAATGGGCATGGTGTCCATTCGGTTTCTTTGACTCGATCATCGCAGAATCCCATCACAGAGATTGGTAAGGAGAACACGTACGAGGCCACATTCGAGCCACCTAAGAATGTGGGTCTCAAGGTTTCCACTGCAACTACATCCATGGTGAAGATCAACAATTGGGGTTTTGAGTAGCCTGTTGTCAACGACAGCGATGTAAATATAGATTGGACTCTGTATGATACCACCACTGGGAAGGCAATATTTAATGACGGACCTCCAAAATTTTGTGTGTTGGTGTTGGAAGTATCAGGGTTCTGAGAGGGGGGGGTGAATCAGAACACTATTAAATTATTCCAGAATCTAAAAACTGTTAAATCAATTCACAATATACAGCAGCAATGTAATCAAATCATACTGAAATATAAACTTTCATTATAAACAGAATAATGCCAACTCACAAAATGAAGAGACACCAATTTTGTGCCGAGTGGAAAACCCTCGAAAATCCTCACGGTTTCGTCATAGGGAGAAAAACCACTCCATAAACCTGTATCCTTTTATTGAGCTTCAACTCTTTACAATCAGCAGCTACAACTGCTCAGGGTATTCAACCCTTTATGTATTTTTCCTTCTTACAATCTCATATACACATACAGATGTATATGCTACATCAGTATATATACATAAGCTTATAATATAGCTTTTAGCATTACAATACTTTTAAATGTATTTGTGTCTCCTTTTACCACTTTTTCCCACACATACATCTCTCACCGAGATTTACAAAAATGATCTCTATAAATAGAGATGAAATTCGAATGTAATCAGTTACATCAGCCCAACTGAACCAGTTAGGGTTGTTACACAAACTTCCTTTTAAAAATGCTGTTTGAAAAACTAACAAAAACAGTTTTACATCCGGATTAGTTCCTGTCCTAGAAATTTGAAAATCATTATAAGCCTCCAAGACTGAGTAATAATGTTTCATCTTTGAGATTCTCAAGAATAGTTCCAAAAAGTCATTGCAGCCAACTGGAATTGCCTGCCCATTTTCTTTTTCTTTAAACAAAAATGCTGCATATAGTATCCTAAGTTTAATACCCAAAGTTCTTCAATCTTTTAGAACTGTGCAGGAATATTCCGGGTTAAAAACCCCCTTTAGTGATATTAATTTAGAATCAAAAGATGCCATCCTTGAAACAAACTTCTTTCAAAAAACTTTACTGTGACATTAACTATTATTTAAATGTCACAATAGAACGTGACTGTTTATGCTGCCGCCACTGACTTATCTTGTTTAATGTATATATTATATATAATATTCCAAGCCACGTGTAAACAGTTTATTCACTGGTTTTGCCACCGTGTTTTGCATTATACATTTTGCCAACTTTGTCGTGTTTTGCATTCTTCATTTTGCAACTTTGCCAATATCGTGGTCAACAGTTGGGCCCCAAAACATGGTCCATTGATAGGTATTCCAAGGCTTCCAGAGCTTTCACTCAAGAAGGAGGGGTGGTCTTTGCCAAGACTGATTATGGAAATCCCATAAAATAAAAGCTCAACAAGGATTTGGAGGGATGAACATTGAAATGGATTGTTAAAGGTTCTGTCTAGTTAACCTATTGGCCAAATACGCACACCACTCGAGATATTCCGAGACTTAACGCCATGATTTTTGTCAAGAATTGGATCTTATATTGGTACAGTCTTCTGCATCCACGTCCATTTGAATATTCGATGTAAGCAAACCATTTACCTCCACATCAGCAGAATTGACTTTCCAATGATTGTAGTGATTTAAATCTATATTCTAATGATGGAAGAGGTTTAAACTTTAAATTTCCCTGCCATTATTGGGAAAGGAGATTTTGTCTATTAGAAACTTGTTTATTAGCTTGTTTTTTAGTCCCTACTTTTTAATGACGGGGACTAATGTTTTCAAGCAAGTCGGCTTTGTCTATTAGTTGCTGCTGCAGGAACCGATCAAATTGAAAGCATCCCTTTTATACTACAGTCGGGTCAATATTTTTTATTAAAAGGAATTTCTAGATTTTGAATTTCATTTTCTGATTGGCTTTGTCCTTTTTTTCTGATGGTATTTTTATTTTCAGAAAATTGGGTAGAAAAGGTGTCAGGCTAAGTTTCAGACAAAATGTACTGAAGACAAAAAAATAAGTCAAACTTTCTTTTTCAGATTTGCAAAAACACATTAATTTTTTGGCAATTTTTTTCTGTTGTTTTTCACTACAAATTGAGCAGATAATGAAGAACATATGCTAAAAATTTCACCAAAATCTGTTGTGTTATCCATTTTTTGAAATTTAGTCAATAGTACATTCTGTCTGGAGCTTAGCCGCGTCTAACAGAAAATAAGGCCGTTGGGAGTCGTGGCAGTGTTAGCTAGGTGTTGCTTTTCACACGTGCATGTTGAGATTATAAGGAAGCGTTTCCAGAAACCAGGTGTCAGCGACTACTTCAACATTTTGCCTGTTCTGTGTGTGGATGACTGCACTAGAAAAGACGTCATTGGATCGTTGAAAGAGAGAGGCAGAGGCAGAAAAACTTTCAATTGCGTAACCAGACAGAAGGTTTGCATAGCAAGACACAGATTGATTGATTTATTTGGCCTTAGGGAAGAATTCTGGAAGTCGAAAGGAAAAGGGAAATTAACGACACAACTATAGCAGCAACAAGGTTTTTCTATATTATTGTTTGTTTCTCTGATCTGTAATTCTCCCATGGTTGTGAACAATGAATTTGGCGTTATCAACAATTTTAGGGTAATGTATAATTTGCTGAAAGCTTCACCGCTTGGATTTCTTTCCATTTACATTTTCGGTTTTTAGATTGTTGAATTTGGTTATGGGTCTAGTTTCGAAGTTATGATCATTGCAGGCAATTAGGTAGAGAGGGGGTTTAGTTTGAGGGTTTTGTAAATATCCTCATGTTGGAATCCTAGGCTAAAATGTGACCATTGTCATGTCACCCAGGTTTGAGCCCCATTGATACCCAATTGTGTGGTATTCTTTCACACATGTCCTAAACATCTGATGATATTGTTTTTCATTGTTGCCTGGACTTGAGGCTGTTTGAAAGTCTGATGCATTGGAAGCATGTTTGGGGTGCTTGGTACAAACAAAACTATCATTGTTAACAAAATTATTTTGTTCCGCATGATTGTGAGCAATTTTTAAACTATTTTTCTTAATTCTATAAAGAAGAGGCTTTGAATCATCAGAGCTCCCCTGAATAATAAAATTACCAGCAACATTTTCTTCATCAGCTTCTAATTTCAGAGAATTTGACTCAATTCCTCTTTAAACCCTCCTAATTTCAGAGAGTTATGTATAGAATGGAAGTAAAGATAAATAATAATCTTCTTTTACATGTCATACAAATTGTATGACACTTTTGAATGGATTTAAGAGATTTGATAGTAATTATCATGACTTGAATTATTATTTTAAAGTTAAACAAATTTTATATATAAAATGAGAATAAAGATAAATGATAATATTAATAAAGGATATTGTATATGTCTATTAAGATTACATTAGTTACATTGAATTTTATTATGAAGAAGAATTTTTAATATAATGTAAACAATTCAAAATAACATAACTACCATAATTTTATTTATGAGTTATAGATTGTTTGGAAAACCAAAACAAATACCACATGACAATGCTTTATTGTTCAAAATGTACTTAGAATTTGAAGATATTATGCTACATAATTCGGAATTATATTCTAAAAGATGCATGTATTTCATTTCATACGATAATGTTTATGTGATATTGTAATCTGAATACTAAATATAATTTAATCAATAGGCTATTTATACAAAGAATTCACATCGTAATATTGTCATGTGTCACACCAAAAATTTACTATAGTTGAGAATATTTTTGCTATTGTCGGGAAAGTGCAATTATAGGTAAAGGTGTGGGTGAAGATGGAGTTGTGTTTCAGTTAGTTATTTTTGGTAGGATAAACTTTTGGTTCTAAGAAGCACATCTGTGAAATGTAAACGAGTGTATAAAAGTAAAAGTCTGTCTTTTTATACTATTTTCTTAGGTTTTATGCATTCCTGCATTTTTGTATTTTACAAGCTGTAAAAATATCATAGGGTTTGGAATTTTTGAAGAGGAGGGAGATCGGATCCATTTGTCATTATTTTGTTTGTTCTATTGTTTGTTTTCTTGTTCAATTTTGATGTTATTTCTTGTTATCTGAAAGTATCAAGTGCATGTGATTTGTAATTTCTAAGAAAATTTACAAGTAGGGAGAGGAATGAAGCAGGGTAGACAGAAGCAGAGAAAATTCACATGTAAGTAAGGAAATTGCCATCATTGGAGGATGCGCAGATCAATAATAGGGCACGCTCATCCTGACTATTTAGGAAAGTCGATGCCCAGTACCTGCAACCCTACATACAAGACCAACATGTGTGTGTGTGTGTGTGTGTGTATAAAACAAGCAATGGTGGTGATCGAGACATCATGTGGATCCCGCAAGTAGGTAACTGCGACTTCGTCCCTCAACCATATCAAACACATCATATAGGAAAGTAAAAACATATGTGATCACCATACACATGCAAATATGAGGTAAGTATAAGAATAATCATAACCATCATTTTAAAATATGTGAATCATCATCATAATTAACATCATCTAACTGCATCAATATAACAACCATAACTACCCATTTATTAAAATCACCATGGAGTGTCATACATACAAAACCATATAATAACTGAAATATCAACACACACATAAAAGTGGCCTAAAAGAGTTTGGCAATATAAAATTGAAAAAATAAACTATGGGTGGGCAACCATTGAATATAGAGTTTTCAGATGAAGCAATCTTGCACTTAACAAAGTACCCATGGAAAATGTTCTTTGATGGTTCATTCACTGAACAGGGGTTGGGACTTAAAATTTATTGTACCTCAAGTGTACACAATCCCTAAAGCATACAAGTTTATATTTCCATGTACCAACAACATTGAAGAGTATGAAGCTATGGTGAATGGGCTAAAAATGGTGATTGAATAGAAGATTGCAAAGTTACACATCTATGGTGATTCTTAGCTAATTATAAATCAAGTCATTGATGATTATCAGACTAAAGATGAAAAACTCATGCCTTCCAAAAAGATGATTGATGATTTGAATAATTACTTTGTCTTCATTACCTTTCAACAAATTTTGAGGAAAGAGAAAAAAGTGGCAGATGCAATGGCTACCTTAGCCTTGGTGCTCCAAATTTTATGAATTCTTGGTGGAAGAATTTCCCTATCTCATCTATGGCTCCCCTAACTCATGCATAATATGCCAAATCATAGGTCATGATTTATCCAGATATAGCCAAATATACTCCTATCTAAAATACTAGATTATCCATGCTAACCTATCAAGAAATGAGAAAAGAAGCCTAATCCATCATGAATCACATTATTTAATCATAGCTAATGATCAATATAGGCATGGTTTCGATGGTACTCTACTTCTAGGTGTTTAGAACGTGAAGAGTTTGAGCGTGCATTACAAGATGTCCACGAGGGTATATGTGGAGCTCATTTGAATGGTCTACTATCTCACGTTAGCCAAGAAACTCTTAAGGGTTGGATACTACTGGCCTACCACAAAGAAAGATGCAATCCAATTTCTAAATGCAAGAAGTGTTAGCTTCACAATAATCTCATACATGCTCCACCAAAGGAATTGCTACCATTCATGACATGCTGGCCTTTTCAACAGTGGGCCTTTGACCTGATCAAACAAATATATCCATCATCTTCTAACATATACAAATTCATCATAACAACCACATAATATTTCATAAAGTAGGTCAAAGCCATCCCTTTGATCAAGGTAGCTGGTAAATATGTCTCTATGTTTATCCTCAACTATATCATCTGTAGATATGGTATCCCCTCTTCTATCGTAACAAACAATGGAAAGCAATTCAAGAATAAGGATATAGATGAATTATGCGAAAAGTTCCACATCAAGCAACATTGTTCATCAATCTATTACTTGTAAGGGAATGGACAAGCTGAAGCTTCAAATAAGAATATCTTGAAAATCTTGCATAGGTTAGTCAACAAATAAGGGAAGATTGCCATCTACAGTTGAATCCATCATTGTGGGCCTATATGACTAGTATCATAACACCAATAGTGGCAATGCCTTTTTCTCTTGTCTATGGATCAGAGGTAGTCTTACCTATAGAGGTTGAAGTCCCATCTCTATGAGTATCATTGAGAGGGCTTGTAACAAATGAAAAATAAAAAATATCAAGAGTTCAAGAGCTACAACTGTTAGATGAGCGCATACAAGAGGCATTTGATCATTTGAGAGTCTATCAGAAGAGAATGTCTAGAGGGTACAACAAGAAAGTAAAACATAGAGAATTTCAAGCGGGGGATCTCATGTTACGAGAGAATCCAAAAATACAATTAGGTAGAAAATAGAAGGGAAAATTTGAACCCAATTGGTTGGGACCCTTCATCATCAGAGAAGCTTATGGTTTCGGCATATATCAACTCTCAACACTAGAAGGAGATCTTCTCCTTGATCCCATCAATACAATACACTTGAAGAAATTCTACACTTGACATCCTAAGTTCAGAAGTTTGAATAACAAAAAAAGTTACTAAGAAAATCCAAAAATAGCAAAAAAATTTCTTGAAGAAATCCAAAAATGTCAGAAAAAGTTCCTAAAATAATAAAAAAATAGTGAAAAACCTCTTCGACAACGTGTCATTGTTACAAATTGGTGTGAATGCTTAAAAAAAAAATAGAGTGAAACACGCTCAAGTTTTGTGGTATTTGGGAAGCTAAGAGCCAATGTTAGGCCATTTTCAATGCTGGAGATGAGCTTGGCCGCAACCAAACAAAAAACATATAGTTCTTCATAACCCATACGAGTTAGTTCTTCATAACCTATACGGGTTATGAAAAACTATATTTTTTTTTAATTGAAGAAATTAGGCTCGGTTTTCTCGAGCCATGTGATTTCAAATTTTAAATTATGCGATTGAGTTATGTGAAATATTGTGTTTTTTCATCATGTGGCCACTTTTTTTACCAACAACTTGGTGCATTTATTACCCATATGCATCAATTGATTCCCCATGCTTTGTTTTAGGGGATGATGCCCATTTAGATAGTTTCTTATCATTGCATCTGAAAGTGGTTGACCCCTTTGATCTAGTGATGACCCAATATTTTATTCCCAATTACCTCTTGAACTAGTTCAATTAGCATCCGTAGTAAGAGTTGGAATGATAGGCGACTATGGAAAAACCCTAGATTTGTTATGCAGCTTCGAACTTAGGGAGTCCACATACAGAAATGAAGGACAACCTGCCTCAGATGCCCTTGGTGTATAGGTTTTTCGATCAACATGCATCTTGTATACAAGTTGGTTTGCTTGGTCCTATCCCTTTGCATAAAAAACCTTTGATTGCTCCATCAGGGATGCACATGATTACGATAGCTTTGATACAAAAACCTTTTCTTTTTTGTATTTCCCCCAGTGGAATGACATTTTCCCCAAAGGAAATCGAACCAGGTAAAGTGGAAGCCTTCTTTGCCATTTGATTTTCCTTCTACTCATGACTAATTGTGATCCCCCCTGCTCGAAAGTGGAGGAAGGCCAGGTTTTAGTGATAGGGTTTTTACCAATTCACATAATCACAATATTCCTACAGAGCTTTTTTTCCACCTTTCTAATATTACAAGTATTATAATAATTTATTGAAAATTATTATAAATAATATATAATATTTTATTTTATAATATAAATATATATTATGTTATTTTAAAATATTTTAAAATCTAATTTTTAAAATATCTTAATATCAGAATAGTTTTTATTTTCTTATATGAATTTCGAAACTTATTTAAAATTTAATTTTTATATTTCTAAGAAAATTGTCTTAGATATAAATTTAAAAGCTTGTTATAATTCAAACTTGATATTTATTAATAATAATTATTAAAAGATTATCAAGTCAATATTAATATTAGTATTAGATATAATTTATTTATATTAGTTAAGAATCCATTCTAAATAAACCATATGAATTTTAGAAATTGTCTAGTTAGAGGAAGGACAAACATATATTAGAAGCCAGAGCATAAAGGCAGGTAAGGGAAATAGTGTGGAAGATAAAAGGGGCTCGTGGGGCGAAAGAGAAGACTGATAGAGATGCGTGGGAAAATAAGTTAAGAGAATTGAAGAAGCTTGCAGCATGTCACCAGAGGTGAGATAAAGAGTGGGATAGAGTTAGACAATTATGTAAATGTTTTATTTTCTGATTAGATTCGTTATTTTTCTGTTTTGGAAGATAAATTTAGTATTATTCTCTCTGTGTGGGACTTTTATAAATATACTCTTGACTGCTATGGTTGATTCATTATATAGAAAGTAAGTTCAGTTTGTTGGAAATGGAGTAGAGTTTCTCTAAGAATTTTTTCTAAATGTTTTGAGAATATTAGCTGTCCAGTGAAAAGTATTTCTCAATTCTGCTTACCATTCTTTATGCCAAAGGTGTTTCTTATATGAAATGCATCGGCCTGGGTTAATACTATCGATAGTCGTCTTGCATGCCGTACGCATGCAAGATGATTGAAATCATCGGGATCGTCCACAGCATTTGATAAAACTCGAATTTCTAAAATTTTTGCAGTGTGAAGCGACTGCAAAGCGCTTACTTAACTCGCCAGCAACTGGAGTTAGACTCGCGGTTTACGAGACAGGCGTCCACAAGGTTTTCAAAATTTTTGCATTGATCATCATTAATGTGAGACAGGTGGATTGGATACTTGAGGACAATTCCATTTGCGATATTTGTTTATGTCCCATACAAAGAGAGAATTGTGCCATTGTTATATAGAAAAGAAATCATTTTCAAATTAAAATTAAATCATAACAAAATATGATATTTTTACAAAGATTCAAATGTGTAGTTTTGCAATTGAATCCTAATAACAACTGTCATAACTCGCACACTACAAAATCAAATACGCCCTTCTTATCACATGAAATTATCACCTAATCTTCGTTTGTCAATGTTTGGACATATGATAAAGTGCGATGAGCGAGATACTGCAGGGCAAGTTTTGTTCTTTCGAATGGATCGCCTCTAGAAAATTCCAGATGGCATACTTTACCTTCAAAATCTCCTAGTCTTAAGTTGCAGAAAGCCAAGTACCGAGAGTAGTTTTCCCGTGCACCACTATTCCATACAATCCAATAATACGGATTCCATTTTTTTTGGGCTGAACTTCATTGAAGAAATTTGCGACCTCCTGTAAATAATAAATATAATAAATACATATGCGTGTCAGTACAACAAAAGAAAAACGTAGTGATGTATTTTCACCTGGCACATTTGTGCTTCTCCTTGCATACCACGGACATGATACCTTGGGGATGGTGTTGGAAGTATCTGCCAGATTTCCTTCACTATTTCATCTCTAAACTCAACTTCATCACCACCTTCAGTGAATCTCAACCCATTAATTGGTTGTATTGCTTTCAAAGCTCGCTGCCATTCGTCTCGCTTTTCTCTGGATATCTCCAACTGTTTCCATTTTTTCTCAGTTTCATTCGTGTTTTTAAGAGCATCCGGTGAGATCAGGAAAAATAGGGGTAAAATTTTGAGATTAGGATTTGTACGGGTTATGTCTCTTGCTTCCACGAAAGTAGAGAGCTTGTGAGGTCTCTGTATAGCTGCCTAATAAGATTTTTCTACTTACCGCTGTGATTGAGAAATACATCAAACTTGTGTCCACGCTCACTGTTAATTGAAATAATGAGTAAGTTCTAATGTTGGTTTCTTTTGGGTAGAGAAAGATTGCAACGTTCAAACAAAATGCATCTCACCTGAGTTGAGAGGACTCGTTTGTGTATAAGCTTGTAGTGGTACAAACACGCCCTTCGCTATCATAAGCGCTTGGTGACTCTCACATTTCTAACGTACAACGAAAAATGTACCAAGGTAACTGTGCAGTTTTATTAGGTAATGTCTTGCTACTTGTGCGAAAATGGAAGCTTTAATATAGGGAATGGGACATCTGTCGAACCACAAGAGACATTTGTCAAAACATGCAAAAGTATATTTGGTTGGACGGTCAAATTTTCGGAAAAGTGCCTCACTAGGTACATTTCCCAAATTAAAAAATGTACCTAGTGAGGCACTTTTCTGAAAATATTTCTGCAACAATTTTCAAAATATCTTAATTTCTAGCAATCTATTTTCTACAGAGCTTAATGGTTATAAAGCTACTAGAGCCTAAAAATCAATATTAAACTTATATTACAGCAGAAAAGATATCTAGGCTCAACAATATATATGTCATGAGTTCTTTTAAAGTTCACAGAATAATTTGAAAAAAATAAATATAAATTAAAGGTTCGAAATGTTTATAACCTCATTATCGTCATTTTCAGTATAGGATTTTGTAAGATCCATCAAGCTAGATGAAAGCTCTGGTAGGTTCGCATAAGCAAAGTCTTTCCAGGACAAAAAATTTCTCCTCGTACTCAGTAATTAAAGAAGAACAGGTAAGCACCATTAACTATGAAATGACATATATTTATTAATGCTTATTATAAAAAATAAATTACTTCACATATATTCATGAACATCTATTAGTTTTTATTAATTTTAAATATCATATTAATAAATAAACATAATTTGATATCAACATATAATTAAGATTTATTTAATAAGTAATCATAAACAATTATAAAATAGTAGAAAAATTTAATCTTAATGCTTAAATATATCTATATTTCTATATTTGATTAATTAGTTAATTTCAAATAATAATGTACACTAAAGATTATATATATTACAAAATTTAATAATAATATGACATAAAATATAATACATTATCTACATTTTAAATTGTAAATATATAATTCATTTTATATATAAAATAAAAATACACAAGAAATTATTAGAAAATACACATGCAAAAAAAGAATTTAAATGTTAAGTTGCTTTTAATTTAAATATATTGTCATTAATATAATTAAAATAGAAAATTAAAATCAAGAAAGCTAAACGAAGAAAAAAACAAATTAACATTTATTCAGCGTAACAATTGCATACCGAGTTGCAATTACTAGTTATATAATTATTATCTATTTTTAAAGTGCTCGTAACATAACCATCAATTACTTTTCTTGGGCACAAAAAAATTGAGACTCTATTTTAAAGGGTTATAGTCGTCTAGCAGCAGGAGCTTATACATGATAAAATTGCTTCAGAGGTGAGTAGAATATGTATGTTGTATTTACATACACTGCTTCCCCTGTCTAAGGAGTTACTCCAACCATAATATGCGCATAAAGCTTCTTTAGAAGCTGAAAAGGAACGGACCACTTTACTAATTTGGCCTAATTTAAACAATCTCTGAAGATTTATCAACAATGGTATTCTCTCCATGACAAATAAAATTCGTAAAATGAAGGTTGAAAAGAAACATGAAACAACATTACTAGAGCGCAGATTTAATTTTTCTGTGCAGTGTAGAACGAGCTGTGAAGTTTCTGAATAATTGTAGAATGAACGTTAGAAAAGCACATCAAGCAGAATTATGAGAAATCGCATTTGATTTCTCTGGCCCAGGCAGTGCTGCTCACATTTTTTAACATCTGTTGAATATTGAGAACCTAGTTTTACCATGTACAATTGGTTCTATCATCTAAATTTTTTGGGGAAAATGCAAATACAGTTTTAATAAGTAAATAGATAATGTCATATGCAGCACGTTCTTTGTGAATTTCTTCACCAGGATTGTCCGGTGTCAGAACTGTCCTGGCCATCATGGAACCAGCTTTGGGGGTAAACCAATACATGTAGTACATTCCTGGATTAAATGGCTCTCAAGAACAACAAAGTTTATTAGATCCTTTTCTATAGAGTTTATTGGGCATGAAATCTTTGGCAGAAACAATGAACAAGTGAGAATCTTTGAACAATGCTGAAGCCACAGAGACAGATTTTGCTGATGCCTTAGTTCTTCTTACTGCATTTTTACAAATTTCCACAACAAAGGTACACACTGATCATTGCTAAAAAAAAATTGCAGAAATCCCATGAGAAGCTCCTATCGGCTAACCGTTGTGTGCAAAAGAGCACGCGACTGCTAGTTGTATTAAAATTTTCTATCACAGTTAATTAGGAGGGCGACTAATCCTTGACCTACCGGAACACATCGTTTCATGCATATCTGGTTTTCTTTGCTCACTGTAAGATCAAAAAATTATTTATCACCGTATTAATCCATGTTAGTAATTTCATACAACTCAAATATTAGAGGATTCAGTAAGATTGCATCATATTGTCTAAAAATAATGTTTGAGAATATTAATTGTCTAATGAAAAGTATTTCTCTATTCTTCTTATTATTCTTTATATAATTAATTAGCCGATAGGCTTTATTTGTGAGGTCGCTCAAGTACGAACGATCTCAATACCTGTCTCACGCTCAAAACCGCCAAAAATCCAATTTTCTTGATACGGAAGTTGTAAACAATTTTAGGCTTCCATTTAAATGGGTTGGTGAGACAATTCCAAAACTCTTTTTTTAATGGCGCTGGCTATCCTCCCGATAAAATGTACCTACAGACAATTTTTTTTTTCCCAGATTTATGAAAACACAGTGATTTGTTTTCAAATTTTTTTGGGTGTTTTCGATTCAGAATCTACAGATCATGAAGAACAAAGCTTGAAAATTTCATAAAAATTCATGGTATTTTCAAATTTTTCATATTTATACGATGGTACATTTTGTCGGAAGGATAGCCGCATCCTTTTTTAATTGTCCATCGCGTCGGATGTCGCATGGCAGAGAACAAGCACAATTTGCACCCTGTGAGAATTGTGGGGCACGTGCTTATTCAGCCCTTTTTTGGCAGCGAAGAGAGAACGGACTCGGAGAAAACTCTGAGGAATGTGCCGCTAATATGACGGGTCCTAAGAATGTCAACATTTAAAGATAAAATTTATAATTTATATGAGGCATGGAATGTGTTTTGTTTTATAAATTTTTATTAACTTTTATAAATATTTGTTATTTGACTATGTTTTTAGTTTATACAAATTTTGTATTATATGTTGAAATTTATTTTAGTATTTTAAAATTTATATTATATTTATACAAAGTAAATATTATATATATTTAATAATAGTATATTTAAATTGATTGTAAGTCATTTTTCTTTATCAATATCAAAATCATAAAATTTAATATAAATTATTTTTTATTTAAAAAATTTCTTCTATTTAAATATTTTTTGATGATTCAAATTTGAATATATTATGGTTTAAGTAGGGATTTGTACATCTTATAAATAATCAATTTTTTAAAAACATTAAATTAGTTAGTAACATTTTAGAATAGTTGATGAATAAAGTATATATGAATTTATACATAATATATTAGAATTTATTTATAAATAATTAGTTATATATATATATATATATATATATTATTTATTGTGTAAGTTTTAATATTTTTTAACATATTATAATAAAAACTTCCAAAATATGTCATTTTTAAAAACTCGTTATTTTCAACATAATTTTTTTTGGCATAATTTAACTTATATTTAAGATTATTATCGTACTTGATTTTTATACATACTACATAGATGTATGAAAAAAAAAAATTATAAATATTTAAATTATATATTAAATTAATAAGTTCATTATTTATTATAAGACGATAGACTTTACTTGTGAGCTTGCTCACGTACGGATGGCTCAATACGTGTCCCACGTTGAATACCATTGTTCTGCTATGGAAGCGATAACACTGTTTCACATTGATTGAAGTGTGTTTGTTCTCGGTTAGTTTGACCACATTATATTCTTTTGGATTAAATTGGTCGATGTCCGTGCCCTCCCTCGAAAGCTTCCAATCTGATCTACACGAATGCCATGTCTGAAATTCCACACCCTTTTGCATCCAAATGTTCCAGGGTATGAATAGCTACAACGTCAAGTTCCACGTTCTTCCTCGCACTGGGTATGAGAGACGTTGTTAAGGTTTTTAGGATTTTAACTTTACATTTGCGAATTGCATTTGGTTAAAAGTATCGAGCCTATTCAAAAAATCCAATTTGGGTGTCTCCTACCCTTAGTTGAGGCTTCAATGGATGACGTTTCCCTGTTTCGCTTTGAACGTCATTTGTATGTTGTTCGGAAACTCCATATTCAACAAATCCATGTCACGCATACCCTGCAGATTGCTGCCACCATCTATGCCTCAAACTGTTAACGTGTCTTGTAAATCTGCCAGGCTATATGCCGACCCATTCATGGCATTTGCTTGAAAGTTTCTGAAGGCTCCATTTCGATGCATATCTGCCAAGAAAGCATCTCTAACCATTTCATCTGTATAAAACTCCTGTTGTTAATGCTCTTAATCGATACTCATCCGTTGTCTCAGATCTTCCATTTTATCAAGCCGCGAGATGACATAACCTTAGGGCATTCTGCTAGACAATGTTTCTCCTTTGATCATGCATACATGGTGACCAGACAAGTTGAAAACAACAAAAGTTGTTGCATCTGGGTTTACACTTGTTATATTTTCTCCATCTATTGGATGAAACATTTCACATATATCAAGTCTGATCTCTGTGTTTGGCATATGGCTTGGGGAGTACTGGCAAAGGTGTTGAATCTTGGTGCTTGTTCTACACGTTTCGTGCTCTACTTCCACGCACCAAACTCCCATTCAAACATAGGAAGGGGAGGACACGTTGGGATGACGTCTTATAGAAAGATGCCACATATGTGCAGTGTCAAACATTTCTCCTTTAGATACGCGCTTACCTAAACCACTATGCTCAAATTCATTATCTCACACGGACTCCCAAACAAATCTAAAATACCATTTACGCTTTGCAATGGGTCCCACCTCTTCAACACTTGTGAACTTTAACCTAATTTGAGATTCAACACGGAATTTTTTGAATTAAATTCCAAGCTTAATTTCAAAATTCAACTTCCCCATGTAGAAAAATAGAATTGGTGAAAAAAATTATGAACGTTCAACTTTTCTTTAAAAAAAAATTATAAAATTAATATAATATTACTTTTTAAAAATAAACTTTATAATTTCATCGATTAAATATTTACATCTTTATTAAAAAAAATTAGGACATAAGATTTCTTGAATAGTATGTTAAAACAAATACTTATATAACCTTATTTGATCGACAATGGATGATAATAATTCAAAGGAATCAAAATCTATGAAAACAATGAAAAAGACAAAGAAACAAATATACTAAATTATAGTATACAATGATAAATGTATAAATACTTATATTTTCAATTTAATTGATTACACAATCTTAAAATTAGTTTATATCTTCCTTCTATTTATCTATCGGCTACAACTTGCACCTCTTATTGGTGCAAGTGCTAGTTAAAGTGCTTGTAACCGTCAACAACGTTTCTTAGCTTTTGTACACAAAATTGGAACTATAATTTTTTTAAGGTTGCAGTTGTCTAGCAATAGGAATTTATATGATAAAAAATACTTTAGAGGTGAGTAGAAATATGTATGTTGTATGTACGTACAATGCTTCACCGATGTAAGAAGTTACTCCAATCATGATTTGCGCATAAGGTTTCTTCAGAAACTAAAAAGGTTTATCATCACGTACTAGTTAATGATGTCAGCTAATCATAATAGTGATTGTTCATCCCGCCACATCCATTCACAATGTGGGTTGTAGTACCTAATTATTATTGTCAATCAGTGCCATATATGATTTGTAGGAATTTTTTGACAGTATACATACATACTAGTATAGATGCATTACATGGAGATTATCTAGTGCCCCAAATCAATACCATACCTTGCTATAGGGCAAGGGTCTAAACTTTGTGACTGCAAAGTGCTTTCCACTTGTGCCTTTTCTGCCAGCTTCATGACCATGATACATGTACATAGATATTAGATTTTTTATTCGATATTTTCTTTGACCTAGCTTCCACAACTTAACTTTGATTAGTTTAGAGTTTGAACTCATTGTTGTACTCAGAGTTATGCTAGGTCTGTAAAAGGAAATCTCTTTGTATCACTTGGGGGTTCTTTCTTATTTTTTGCAATAGCTTAGGCTCTGCAATTATAAATTTGTCTTTTCCTTCATTTATGAAAATCCCCACTTTTTACCATTTGTCCCATTTAGCTATCTTGTGCATGTATCTTGTCTTGTGTTGGATGTTTCTTCTGTTTTTCAAATTTATATATTCTCATGTCAAATTTTCTCATGGATGTTGTGGTGTGAATTTACCTTTCCTTGTAGCATCTCATTAGTTCTTACTTGTATACGAGTACTCAGAAAATATATTAGAGTGAAACTTGTGTATGTCTAGGTTCTTTTTTGGTGTTATGTGCAGTCATAGATAGAGAGAAACCATAATTCTAATATGGCACATCACCTCCACATTTACGTTTATGTAATCCTCTTTCATCTTTTTACCTCAAGTTGTTAGTTTAGAGTAGATTAGGTGCACCCTAACTATAAGAAAATCATCCCTCTTTGGACATTTAGCCTTAAATGTGCTAGGTCCCACACTTGGAAGTTAATTCAATATTTCACCAGGTTTCTTGGGGGTCATACCCCAAGCATGGGTGCAA
The DNA here is from genome assembly GCA_027943335.1 of Chamaecyparis obtusa. Lineage (NCBI taxonomy): Eukaryota > Viridiplantae > Streptophyta > Pinopsida > Cupressales > Cupressaceae > Chamaecyparis > Chamaecyparis obtusa. Next base: position 9,918 of record BSBK01006659.1, on the reverse strand, counting down.
AATTTTTTGATAACACATACACAACCCATAAATGCTTTTGATGCGGAGAGCCAACATAGATTGTTGGCCTTCTATCTCACAAGTACTTATTTGAAAATACATTTCCAAGTATGCATCAAAAGCAGAAAGAACAACTAACACTTGTACTAATATGTTAAGAATAATTTCAGTTCAACCCAACAACCAAATCATCTAGCTTTCATAGCTTACCAAACTTTCATGGTAGAAATTTTAGTGGAACGTGATATAGGAGCACAAAAAACATGTCATATGCTCCAAAAATTGCCCTTGGTAATTTTCAATCGACCTTTCACATCTTTCAATGTTGGTCGAAAATTATTCCATCAAATAACAAGAACAACAAGTGAGCCAAATCTAATCTAGCTACTTACACACCTACATTAAATGCCCTCGAAGCTCTAGATGCTAATACTACTAGAATCTACAAGATATTTCTCCTACTCTACAAGTTGTAGGCAATGAAAATGGAAAGAGAGAGAGAGGTAAAAGACATTTTTAATGTATTCCCAAAGTTCTACAACATCCCAAAGGAGGACCAAAACAATTTAAATTTTTTTGTTGGAGTGAGGTACTCCTATACAAACATATTTTCCATATATAAACTAACATAGGGCTTACAAAGGATTTGATAATTGCAAATTGGAAGCAAATGAATGCAACCAAACATGATGTATGACATGTTATTTCACACCACCCAAGAGGAAGCAAGTTCAGAAGAGGAAGGGAGTGATAATGACAATAACGCAAGGGACATAATAGAGATGAATGAATGACAATCATTTTCACAAATGGGGCCCTCAAAAAATGTTAGCCTAGATGAGCTTAAGATGCTTGGAAGGTAAGAGTTTGATAAGTTAGTGTGATACTAGTGCAATAAATGGGATCATATTCATGTTTAAGGGTGAAATAGATACTAATGAATCTAACAATATAAACTATGTGAGATGAGTTAATTAATTAACCATTTCAACACTAACACTCAAAATACACGAGAAAGATGAGCTTCCAAACATAACTCTTAATATGACCCAAGTTACATTAGAAAAACCCAAGAAGATGAAGGGATGCCAATGCTAAACCCAAATTATATCAAGGAAGTATGCAAGAAAGTGCTCTTTCATGCAATGTAGGACTTGATTAAAGATGTGTAAATGCAAATGTGAAATTGAACTAATTGATTTAATAAGAAAAGTAAGATAGATCTAGATGCTAAGTATATGCAATCAACCCAATTAAGATATGAAAATAGGTCTAAACTAAGAAATTAAATGAATTATAGAGTAATCACCTTGAAATATGAAGAGGGATATTTTTAACCTATGGCAGAACTTCCGGCTGTGGATTCTCGATCACAATAGAAAACCCAAAAAATGTTATTTTCCTCATACCTCTTGGAACAGGTTGACTTGGTGCAACATGTTTTAGACACTTTTCCATGAAGTTATCAGGTTCTCAGGACACTATAAAAAATTTGACCTAACTTCTTTAGAAATATCTAGGAAAGTAGTTTCCATATCTGTGGTTGTAATTCTGATATCCTGCTCCTACACATAGAAAAAATTGTTTTGGGGTTTGGGTGGATGAGGGCTTCACCAAGGAAAGCCCAAGATTGAGAAATCAACCTTGAATTTGAAATGTAAACATCTAAAGAAAACAAGAAAAATGTAAGTATTCACCTTTCTTGTAGAAACCCTTGTCAATAAGGATTTTGTAATGCTTTTATGTTGTAGATGTTGAATTTGCAATAATGGATGTAGGAAATCTCTACAAATGCAATGGATCTACCAAAACCACATCATGGAGTCATGGATGGAAATGTGCATCAATGAAGAAGAAGAAGATGAATGACTCAAATGTAGATCTCCTCCCTTGATGGCTAGAAAAATGCTAGATTTTGAAGAGAAAATACTCACAAAGGATCCTTGAATCTTGAATGCTTGATGGATGCTTAAATGCTTGAAATTTCTCATGTGATTATTGGATCTCTAATGGATGTTAAATGGAGGATCGAGATGTTCATGGATGTCAAAATGAGGTTCCTAGCCTTCCTTTTATACTAGTTTTTAGGTAGGAAAACAAACCAAGCTAACGAGGTTTAGCCAATTTTGTAATTTAATTCCTTGAGACAACACTAGCCCTGGGATTTAAAACCCCTAGGGAATAGGTTGACCTAGTTGACTTATTATGAAACAGGATGACCTAGTCAAATTATTATGAAATAGGTCGACCTAGTCGACCTATTCCAGGGTTGGTCCATAGGGAGCTAGCCCTGAGGTCTTGGAGACTACATAGTTGAAAGTGGAAGATATGGTACAAAACATGAGAAAAGAGGTATCGAGCACCAATCCATCCATGGTCCATAAATTCAGTAAAGGATGAGAGATAAAAGGTCTTAAATAATGAGTGTGTCCATGATGGAGGAGAATCTCGGGTCCTTGGAAATCCCATGTCACCAAAAACAAGTTTGAGTTTTTTGTGTTGCTCAGTTCCTTCTTTGACCGAGTTGGTCAGTTAATTTCCTAGCACTCGGTTAACCTTGCTTACCGAGTTGTTTCTTTTGGTTTTCTATTTTGGCCCTAATCGGGAAGGCCTTACAGTCCAGAATGTATGAATCAAATTGATGAATAAAAGGACCTATTATGTATTCTCTCTCTCACTTTGTGTATAATTTCTTATGTGTGTGATCTCTACAAGGTGGATTTGGATTAGGGTGTGTCTTGGGTGACCCCACAATAGTGGGTTACACTTTTTTAGACATGTTGATTTTTGCTGAAATAGAAGATTTTTAATAAAATGTGATTATCTAAGCCTTGAGAGGTTCCATTTGAAGGAATTAATTACAAATGTTTATAGCTCAAAGCCTCTTAGATTAAAAAAACATTGATATAACATCTATACTCCTCATTCATACCTGCAATGGAGTCTCCTTTACACCTGTTAAAATGTTGACAAAAAATCACTTTGAATTTATCTTTTGGGATATCAAATGAATCTATTTGAAAAACCTATCTATGTAGTAAGGTACTTTTGAGAAAAATATTTCCAATGATTATAATGTTAATATATATTAAGTTTATTATGACTTTGTATTTTTAGTTTTACTAAACATAGATATTTCACTGTATTTGTATCTCTATGTTTGACACTTGTGGAAAAATAGTAAATGATAGAAAAAAAATTCTAAAAAATATATATGCCCTAGGTATTTAAGTTCTCTTTCTATAAAAATAAAATAAAAATAAAATTGGACAAATACACGACAAGTTATAAGCCATGTAGTTAAGGTATGTCAAATTACGGTTAGTCAACTTCAAACATTAATAAAATATGGAATAATCATGATAATGTCATCAAACCTATTGCATGCTCTCTGTATGGATGTTATAAAACTAATTTTGAAAGAATCACATTGATATCTATTTTAGAAAAAAAGTTATGCTCTATGAAAATAATGTAACTCTTTGAAAATGACATTTTCAGCAACATACCAGTTTTTGTGGGAGAAAGAAAAAACCTTTCAAAACAATTCAAAAATAAAAATAAAAAATATATTTAGAATCTAGACATAAAATCTTAAAAGACTCTAATTTACTTCATCTTCTGATTTCAAATGGTTTAACGACAATATGCATCCGAGTCTAAAAGTTTTTTTTTCAAAATGTAGAGTTCAATGTCCGTTCAGGCCAAAAAGTGTAACCCAATATTGTGGGTTCACCCTCTTTGTCCCCTCATCCACCCCTCCCTTGTGTCAGGTGGTATTAGAGTGAAGGTTGAGATTTGGATCTAGATTTGAATCTAGATTTGTGAATCTTGGAAACGATTGGAATTGTTTCCTTGCTGATTCTAACTGCTACTGGCCTCATCCTTCTTTTTTGGATCTTCATTTCGGCCACCATATGACCATCTACTAGATCTTCCACCATGACCTCTTCCGTTCTATTTGCTCTCAAACTTCTTGTTTAGCTTTTCCTCTACTTTTAGGGAAAACTGGTATGCCTCCTCAATATTGTTCATTCGAACCAAATTCAACTCCTCTTGAATGCTTGGCCTTAACCCATTAAGGTATCAGGTAACTTTCTCCTTATTAGCTTTTGCATGGCCTATTCTGATGAGGAGTCAATAGAACTCCTCTGTATACTCCTGAATAGATCTTCCTACTTGCTTCAAACTTTGCATTTTCTTTAGTAGGTCAAGCTCATAGTCAATAGGAATGAATTTATCGCTTCAATTTATCCACCATCTGATCCCATCTTGTGATTTTATCTTTCCCTCTTCTATTTCACTCCAATTGAATCTCTTGCCACCAGATCTTCACATGGACCTTTCAGTCTGGCCTTCATAAATTTGACCCGATCAGGATCCTCAACATCTTCATGCTCAAAATATTCCTCACATTCATTGATCTAGTCGATCAATTCTTCTGGGTTAAGATTTCCAGAAAATGTAGGAACCTCAATCTTAGGTCTTTTCCCAATCTTGGAAATGGCCTGAAAAAGTCTTTCTTCCTCTTGATCTTCTTCTTCGGCTTCATCTTCGCTTTCGTCTCTGACATTAAGATTCATTCCTCTACGAATCTCTTCTTGAAATGCTTGCACTTATCTCTGGAGCATTCTAACCTCAGGTGTTACAACACCAACTCTTCTGCCACCTTCCCTTCGTGGAGGCATTTTTGTGATATGCACTGAAACCCTAACCACGGTCTTGGTGCAAACTGCCTCACAGTCGGTGATCTATTTACACACTCAGGAACTCCTACTCTGATACCACTTGATGAAGGGTGCTCCACTTAATACCACAAACACATAACAGAAACAAAGAAACAACAACAATTTGTAAGAATAGAAAATGGGCTTCTTATTATCTCCACAAGTGTGGAATTCCAAATTTTAAATTATAATATGCAAAGCCGCATGGGCATTCCCTTTACAATATTCTATAGGACAAAGCCTCGAATCATTACCCAGATCTACCTAAAACTACCTAAGACAACACTATGGGCCTTCTTTATATAGGCAATTTCTACCACCCTAGAAGGTTCCAAAAATTTAGCCCAAAGGGTTGACCAAACGTAGAATTATTTTATTTTACAATTTATTACATCAAATTCGACTCAAAATAAATTTTGAAACCCAAATAGAAATTTTGAAGGAAAATCATTTTCCGCCATTTCAGGTGACCCAACTTCCGAAGACCATAAGTCATCACCAGTTGCTCCAATTGACTATTATAACCCCAATTCGAAAAGGCCACGTACCGTTCTACAGGGTTGACTCACACTAGCACCCATCACCTAAATTCTCAACCTCAGCTGGGGCCTCTAAATCCTTCAAAACTGAGTTCAAAGTTTTTGTACCCTACTGCCATTACCAAAAATCTTCAATATCTACAAAGCTAGACTTGATCTGTCAATGAAACTTTACCGGCAAGCTGATACAACTGAGATGAACCTCCACATGTGAAATCAGAACATTCTGAGATTATATGACCAACTTACTCAAAATAGCAAGTTTCCATAAATAACAACTCTACATAAGATAACCCTTATTGAATACAAAAATAGAAATATTTTTGGGTGATGCAAGATTGCTCTTATACCCAGGATGCTCCTGTATCAAAATGTCTACAAAGTCAATGTTTTAAGGTGTACAATGTGGCATATATGCCATCTCAAATTGTGTCAAGTGACATCTCTAAATGACCACAAAACTAAAACTACATCCTATGTCATAGGGGGATCATCAAAATGTAGCCTCTTTGAAGAAGTGTTGGGCTTTGATTGATCCTACATCAAAAATGAGTTCAAACCCAAGTTAGATTGCTTACTCTATATATATATATATATATATATATATATATATATATATATATATATATATATATATATATATATATATATATATATATATATATATATATATATATATATACATACATATATATATATAATAATATATATATATATACATATATATATATATACATATATATATACATATATATATATATGTATATATATATGTGTATATATATGTATATATATATATGTATATATATATATATATGTATAATATATATATATATGTATATATATATGTATATATATGTATATGTATGTATATATATATGTATATATATATATATTATATATATATATATATATATATATATATATATATATATATATATATATATATATATATATATATATATATATATATATCTATATAATTCTTAATTCAAACACTAATTTAATTAAAATTATAACTGAATACAAATATCTGTACCTGGTCTCTCGGTCGCCTACCACGATCAGGTGTCCTAGCATAAGTCCTGGGTAGCGAAGGGACCATGCCAACAATACCAACTCTAACCTATAAATATACATTTGCAATAATGAGATTAGTAGAGTGGTGCAAGATAGAGTAATAAATCTAAAAAATAGGATGATAGCATAATAAAATTACAAATTGATTGAACTAAAATTAAAACTTACATCTGGTGATCCCTCCTCTAGAATAGTGGGCTGGGTCAACAAAGATACAAAAGATTCTTGTGGGCCCTTCCTCACACTCGGAGTAAGCTATGAGAGTAAAAAGATTGTCAATTATATATCAATCTACTTCATCATAACAACCCTGGTTACAAAATACAAATAACAATATGTAAAAGTCTACGTACAATCAGGCTATCACTCCGAATCGAGATGCTTGTAACCCTACGCTCCCGAACCAATGTCGAGACATCATCAATAGCCACACCCTATACAATAAAGTGTAAGTAAAATATTTATTACTATACACAAGTGGCATACATATGCATGCATAATTAATCTTAAACAATTAACTACCTTTCCTTTGTCGACACCTAATGAAGGAACCCCCTCATGCCCCCCACTGACATCAGTTGTAGCCTACAAAAGTACAATAAGATGACAATATATTAGTAAATGTATGAATTTTATTGCTCTAATTAATAGAGATTTAAGCATGTACACCAAATGATATAAAAAAACTAATGGGTACATAATTTATAATATACCGTATAATCATCAAGGCCAAATGAAATGGCCAAAAGTGTGGACTCATCCACATGTCTCACCTCCTCCTGTGTCATCGACTGAACATAAATGAAAAAAATATATATACATAAGTGCATGTAATCATTAAAACTAATCTAAATAAATAATTTTTTTTTAAATTAAATAAGTCACGTGACAAATTTATCTATAATGTTTACTCTTACCATATCAATAGGAGTCCATGGCTCTAGGTACACCTCGTGAACACTCTCATGAGACGTAGATGCTCCATGAGGTGTTGCAGCCTCTATAGTTGCATCACCTATATTTGCATCAATGAAGAAGAAGAAGATGAATGACTCAAATGTAGATCTCCTCCCTTGATGGCTAGAAAAATGCTAGATTTGAAGAGAAAATACTCACAAAGGATCCTTGAATCTTGAATGCTTGAAATTTCTCATGTGATTATTGGATCTCTAATGGATGTTAAATGGAGGATTGAGATGTTCATGGATGTCAAAATGAGGTTCCTAGCCTTCGTTTTATACTAGTTTTTAGGTAGGAAAACAAACCAAGCTAACGAGGTTTAGCCAATTTTGTAATTTAATTCCTTGAGACAACACTAGCCCTGGGATTTAAAACCCCTAGGGAATAGGTTTGACCTAGTTGACTTATTATGAAACAGGATGACCTAGTCAAAATTATTATGAAATAGGTCGACTTGGTCGACCTATTCCAGGGTTGGTCCATAGGGAGCTAGCCCTGAGGTCTTGGAGACTACATAGTTGAAAGTGGAAGATATGGTACAAAAACATGAGAAAAGAGGTATCGAGCACCAATCCATCCATGGTCCATAAATTCAGTAAAGGATGAGAGATAAAAGGTCTTAAATAATGAGTGTGTCCATGATGGAGGAGAATCTTGAGTCCTTGGAAATCCCATGTCACCAAAAACAAGTTTGAGTTTTTTGTGTTGCTCAGTTCCTTCTTTGACCGAGTTGGTCAGTTAATTTCCTAGCACTCGGTTAACCTTGCTTATCGAGTTGTTTCTTTTGGTTTTCTATTTTGGCCCTAATCGGGAAGGCCTTACAGTCTAGAATGTATGAATCAAATTGATGAATAAAAGGACCTATTATGTATTCTCTCTCTCACTTTGTGTATAATTTCTTATGTGTGTGATCTCTACAAGGTGGATTTGGATTAGGGTGTGTCTTGGGTGACCCCACAATAGTGGGTTACACTTTTTAGACATGTTGATTTTGCTGAAATAGAAGATTTTTAATAAAATGTGATTATCTAAGCCTTGAGAGGTTCCATTTGAAGGAATTAATTACAAATGTTTATAGCTCAAAGCCTCTTAGATTAAAAAAACATTGATTATAACATCTATACTCCTCATTCATACCTGCAATGGAGTCTTCCTTTACACCTGTTAAAATGTTGACAAAAAATCACTTTGAATTTATCTTTTTGGGATATCAAATGAATCTATTTGAAAAACCTATCTATGTAGTAAGGTACTTTTGAGAAAAATATTTCCAATGATTATAATGTTAATATATATTAAGTTTATTATGACTTTGTATTTTTAGTTTTTACTAAACATAGATATTTCACTGTATTTGTATCTCTATGTTTGACACTTGTGGAAAAATAGTAAATGATAGAAAAAAAATTCTAAAAATATATATGCCCTAGGTATTTAAGTTCTCTTTCTATAAAAATAAAATAAAAATAAAATTGGACAAATACACGACAAGTTATAAGCCATGTAGTTAAGGTATGTCAAATTACGGTTAGTCAACTTCAAACATTAATAAAATATGGAATAATCATGATAATGTCATCAAACCTATTGCATGCTCTCTGTATGGATGTTATAAAACTAATTTTGAAAGAATCACATGATATCTATTTTAGAAAAAAAGTTATGCTCTATGAAAATAATGTAACTCTTTGAAAATGACATTTTCAGCAACATACCAGTTTTTGTGGGAGAAAGAAAAAACATTTCAAAACAATTCAAAAATAAAAATAAAAAATATATTTATAATCTAGACATAAAATCTTAAAAGACTCTAATTTACTTCATCTTCTGATTTCAAATGGTTTAACGACAATATGCATCCGAGTCTAAAAGTTTTTTTTTCAAAATGTAGAGTTCAATGTCCGTTCAGGCCAAAAAGTGTAACCCAATATTGTGGGTTCACCCTCTTTGTCCCCTCATCCACCCCTCCCTTGTGTCAGGTGGTATTAGAGTGAAGGTTGAGATTTGGATCTAGATTTGTGAATCTAGGTTTGAGGGTTCCTTCTTGTCAAATCCTAGTTGATATTGTTGTGGGGGTAGCAGATTGCGATCTAGCCTACAATTACAAAGGGTTTCAAGAAAGTTCGTGGGAGGTGAGATGCAAATCTAGGATTGGTAGACATGTTGAGATAACTTGTTGCTAGGTTAGAAGGTTGTCGAAATAGCCCAAAGTAGGGGAAGACATCTTGAATATGTTAGTGATAAAGAAATTGAAGAATAACAAGGTGATGTAGAACCTGCACCAATGATGGGTCAGGGTGAGGAAAGATTGTTGAAAGCTTTGACAAATCTTAAGTCTACACCACATTTCAATCCTCCTGAGTACAGTGGAAAGTGATTTTTGAATGAGTTGATGAATTGGATCACCGAGATGGAAAAGGATTTTGAGTATGAAAATATCCCTGAGGAAAAGAAGGTGAATATTGCAAGTACAAAGTTGAAGAGTCATGCATCCTTGTGGTGGGAGTATCTGCAATTAGACAAAAAAAGGAAAGGCAAAGATAAAATTAAGGTATGGAGTAAGCTGGTAAATAATTTGAAATGAAAGTTCTAACCATGTTATTATCATATTA